>JAFIRS010004998.1:0-68483 GCA_018342105.1 Gonioctena quinquepunctata
TCACCATCTGGCAAGAGAAAGTGTATGCTTTTTGCTGCTCTTGTTAAGTTTGTTATTCAGTTATGAAATGTATTTCGCAAGAGAAACATTAAAGTTCTCATTTTCGTTACTTTGAATTCTATTAAAAAAACTATCAAATTAACTAGATTGTGGTATCAACCCACATACATAACAAACATCCTCTTTATTTCGTTACATTTTCTACTAGATATCCCTATTAGCATTGGGAATTAACTTTATTCAGAATAAAAAATACAAAAGCAAAGTTTTGAATATAAAATAATATCAAGATGAAAATCTTGATTGGAGCCCGGGACTCGAAGTGATGGCGCATTTGCTGTTTCAGTTGGACGATAACCCGGAAAAACCCACAACACCATCAGAAATCAGATCATCAACTTCCTCAAAAAAGGACATTCCCTAGAGCTGAGAGAATCAATCTTGGAAATACACGGCAGTCAATGAAGAGGTGCCAACAATTAGAATAAGGGTGTTTGCAATATGCGTATAGTGTCCATTGGAAATGCTGCCGCTATGATTAGATATGGCGTAGATATTATGAAGAGTATTCATTCCATCCTGAGCAGAATATTGGTCCAAATTCAAATTTTGTATGGAAAATTAATCACATTGTCAATTTACTGCCATCAGTCGAAGAAACACGTTTTAAAATGTATAACTAAAATTTTGGAAATGTTTGTATACGAATCATCTTTTGAATTCCCTTCCATTCCACAAGTTGAACAGTATGGCCCATGTTAGGTCAAAGTCTCCTCTTCTGTCAACAGTTCAATCATTGTGTTGAATTACGACATCGTTTGGCAAGTCTGGAATAGGGATTGAAAGTACCCAGAAAGGTCCAAAAGTAACGGAGCAGTAATTACAAAAAGTACATCTCAATATAGACTTCAGCTGACCGGCAAATGTATCTACAATTTTGGAATTATTAGTAGACAGATATCTTGTCCAAGAAATGAAAGCTTTCTGATTATCATTCGTGATAACAAAATCGTTTGATGATGGATGAATATCTGCACTCGCCTTGTTTAAATCTTCATGTAAACCTACCAGAAGGTATCTTAGAAATTCTTCCGAATCTGCTGGGACGTTATGATCGGAGGAAGGAGCAAAATTTCTGAATAGACGGACGAAATGTGAAGTATCCACCATTCAACGAGAAGAATCAGGACTCCAGATATTTTCCATCAAAGATATAAAAGATTTCACTAAATTTCCTTTCATTCTTGATGTAGTAGTATTTAAATCCTCCATACAAAAAACATTCTTGAAAAATTCCAACTATATTAGCTAGTCAATTTCACCGAACGCTCTGAACGTTTTTATACAATGAGAATAAAATATCAAGCGAAATTGAAATTTCCCATGTTACTGAATACTGTACGAACGTGCAGAAAAGTACACTTTTTCTAGTCGAAAAGATTGCTATCAAATCACCCCTTCATTCATCAATCATCGGATGATTTATGACATAAGTTGTCGTGCAGTCGCTCTTCGAAAAGGTCCCAATGGGAATATCCCAATATAGGACAAATTCAGTATTAAAATCTCAATACTCACATCTCAACTCGTTCCACATTAATGCCCCATGAGTCGGTTGCTTCGTCGAGAAGCGCCTTCATATGTTTCGAGATACTTTCACGTTCGCTGAGTATCTCGTGTAGTGGTCTCTGGCCCATAATATTCCTAAGGGTCGTTTGAGCGAGCAATCTAGTCGAATGATGCGCATTTTCCACGTTAGCGATCGACACCGTGGCATTTGATACTCGATAGTAGACTACTGCATCCACCGACACGGTAACGCTGTCCTTCGTCAATACCTGTGGAAGAAGGAACTTTCAGATATTTGTATTGCATATCATCTGTGAGTTTTGACAGAGATTCGCAGAACGGATGAGTATTTTCATGGTAAAAAAACGCCATATTTACTAATTTTGCATCCAACATTCGCGAACTTAATGATTGAATCCAATTGATTCACATGCCTGAATGACAAAATTTCTACAAGATCAACAGTAAATTCAAATGGATCGACTACTATTGGAAAGCAAAATTATGAAGCATTCTAGAGTATCTATTATCACTGAGTGATCATAAAACCCAGTTTTTAGAAGTTGACCTCTCAAAGGAAAGTACATCTCAACGCTTCTATATTGTGAATATTATCGACAAAGTGACTCTAAAAATAACTAATAAAAAACCTTTTTGAAGACAAGCTTTATATAAGCCGTGTACCAAAACATATAAAATTAGTTTAGGTCATCGCTGACAATGATTTAATTATTTTTTGTTGAATTATTTGGTTTTTAAAAGCTTTACGCGCGAAGTGTTCATAAAAGTAGGTACCAAATAATTTAGTAAAAACTTGTCGAATCATTTAATTTTCACAAAGTATTCATAAAAGTACGTACAAATCAATTCCATTGGACAATGATTGGTTGGTAAGTGACAACTTGTCGGAGTATAAATTTTATTTCAATTCGCGCAAACAAGCTATTTGAAACTAACTAATTCAACAAAAAATTATCAAATCATTGTCAGCGATGACTTAAACTTATTTTATACGTTTCAGTACACGGCTTACATGAAATATTGTCTTTAATTAAAAGTAATTAAAAGTAAGAAGTTTACTTAAAAACAAGATTACCAGGAAATTATGTTTTAAGAGGTTAACTATTAAACTGAATACTGTTAACAATCTCACGCAGTGGGAGGCATCTTGTATGATTCAACAATGAAGATATATTATTGCATCCGACTGCGTGACATTGTTCATACTATTAAATTCAATAGTTAACCTCTTGAAACATACTTTTCTGACAATATTTTCTGGTCATCTTGTTTCCATCTTTTTCAAAGTACACTTTTTACGCAGTCAAGTTTTTTGATTTTTTTAATTTGTTTTTTTTATTTTACACTTTTTAGTTGGGATTATAAGATGGTAATACTGTAAAGTCATTATTTAAATTCGATCTTTTTATTTTACAGTTTTCAGTTAGGATTATAAGACCGTACATTTTTTGTGGGTGGGCTATTATCTCTCACGTGTTGCAATTGTTTTTGTCGCGATGCCGGAGACTGAGTTTCGCGACGTGCACTTTCTTGTCGGGCTTTTTTGTTTTTAAAAGATTTGCAAGACCGACGACGTTTCGAGTCGAAATTGAGAGTTATATAACACCGGTATACAAAAAATAGGTACAAATACTACAAAATCCTTCACAGAATCATGCAGGAAGGCTATGACATTTGGTTGAGTAGGAAAAATTAGAACATTTGAAGGGGCGCAAATGTCACATTTGTCGGGAAGGACCAAAAAATCAAAGGTCGTCAATTCATGCGTAAAAAAAAATCTACCAGAATGCATGTAGCTTATTTTCTTCTGGCGAACATTCCCCTTTCTACCTTGGCCGTTTTTTTAAGCCAGTTTGACTGTACTTAAGTTTCTACGAAATATTTGGTATAGTTATTAAAAATATAAGCGAAAAGTGACTGAAACCGAAATAAACCAACAACGAGCCAAAACCAATAACTGATTACCAATATACGCTGTTTTTCTTTCACAATATGGGTCTGGTTGTCGCCATTTGAATTTTATTACGTCATGCCTTAATTTCAATATGGTCTTGTTTCGCCATATTGAATTTTGATTATTACTGTCAGTTTTTATTTACAATATGGCATCTGGTTGTCGCCATATTGAATTTTGTGACACTCGAAGATTAAAACCATTCATTGACGTATAAATCATAAAATGGCCCACGCTTTGGTCTCTGGACCACAAAGAAAAAAACAAACATGATAAAATCCCCTTTGCGTCGGCGGGTGGAAAAGTTTTTTATTTATTTAATTTTTGCTTTTGTTAGTTCGCCTTTAATCTGTTCATTTCTAATAGAGACGTTATTATTCAGCTCCTGTAAGTTTTGAGCTGAAAGAAATCATGATCTCCGACCGCGAAAACCCTGCATACCAATTTTGAATCGATTCAGACCATAAGACCAAAATCAGAAAACTTGTCCTCCATCCCGGGTCTGCCATCTTCAATTCATCAATTTGATGAAAATATCTAATCTCCGACCCCGAAAACCCCCATACCAATTTTGAATCAAATCGGACCATAATCACAAAACTGGTCCTCCATCTTGGGGCAGCCATCTTGAATTTATGAATTTTTAAAAATATTTTATAATCTTCGACCCCGAAAACCCCCACATACCAATTCTGAACCAAATCGGACCATAATCACAAAACTCGTCCGCCATCTTGGAACCGTCATCTTAAACTTATAAATGTTGAGAAAAAAAACATAATTTCCGAACCCCAAAACACCCATACACCAATTTAGAATCAAATCGGACCATAATTACAAATCTCGTCCGCTATCTTACGGCCGCCATTTTGGTTTTGTCTCTAATAAAAATTCCATTGAGCATTGTCAGCGGATTTATGAACACCTGCAAAATTTCAAATTAATAGGACGACTAGACGTTGGTCAAAATTCACTTGCAAAATTTGACCCAAACTAACAAACGAACGAATGAACGAAATAACAAGTGAAACTAAATAAAAGCTTGTAAAATAGATCTTGATACTGTCTCACATACGGATTGAGACGATGTTGATATAATATGCCACAAATTCGTTTCTGCCTTTGAGCATGATACAATCAGAGAGTGCTTTAAAGAACGATTCTGAAAAAAATCAGCACGTTGGTTCAATATTAATATTTATAATCTGATCAAAACAAGTGATTACACGTTTGAAAGATGGAAACAATTTTCCAATTATAATATCCTTTCAATGTACTACAAAGAGGCATAAGCGAACCTATCTTAACCTATAATAAAAGCAACGAAACAATATCCTGAACTTGAATAAGCTTATTCCCCAAAAAAGCCTGGAAAATTTCGCATAAGATATTTTACAATGCAGTCCCAAAAAAACAAGGAATTTCATACCTACTTTCAGATAATGGTAAAATAACTGAAAACCGAGATATAGCTAATAATTTCAATAGTTTATTTGTCAATGTTGGAGCTGACTTAGCAAAATAAATTCCTTCAACTAACCGTATAACTTTCAATGAACCACCACAAGTCCCCGGGATGAGACGAAATATCCATTGGTATTGTGAAAGAATTCGAAAGCGAAATGTCTACAATACTGAGCAACCTCATCAACAAAACATTTGGAACTGGATTATAAGGAAGGGGATATTTGTGATACCAACAACTTCAGGCCAATCCCAATTCTGTCAGTTATAACAAAAATAATGGAGATATGTATCAGTAACCGCTTGGTTGATTTTTTATCAATCAACATGGCTTCAGAAGAAAGAGCAACACAACTGCTGCTACTGTGGATCTCATAACTATATTTTTTTATCTGGTAGACGAGGGATATGAATGTGTTTTTATATCTATAGATTTGAAGAAAGCTTTTGATACTGTAGATCATACTCTACGTCCCCACATTATGAATGACACAGGCGTCAGAGGACTTCCCCTATTGTGGTTTTGAAGCTACCTCAGCAACATGAATCAATTTGTGAACTACAATGGAACAACAAGCTCAACAAAGAACATTTCATATGGAGTACCTGAAGGATCAGTTAATGGACCAGCTTGATTTTTCATATATATCAACTCAATATCTACATTTTCAATGAATGTATTCCTGAATCTTTATGCATATGATACTTCAATTGTTTATTTTGGAACGAAAAATTAACAGAAGACATTATAAAAATTGATCTGGATCGTATTTCAGAATGGATGATTCAGCATAAACTCACATTAAATGTAAGAAAATCAAGCTACGTTTCATTTTCTAGGATCTCTCCAGCATGGCCAGATTTGACGATATATATTATCCAGAAAAAAACTGCAGAGATCAACTACTATTGAATATCTTGGATTATACATTGATAATAAATTATCTTGGAAAGAACACATCAATAGGATTTGCAGAGCGGTGAAATTATGTATCCATAAAATACCGTAAGCAACTATACCATTATTTGATCCATAGTCGATCATCATACCTCACCATCATTGGGGTAATGCTTATACAAACAAATTAAATCCTCTGAAAGTACTTCAAAACCGATCAAACAAGAAAGAATTTGGCCTTTCGCTCATAATTGTGACATTCACAACCATAAAACAAGAATCCTGAGCCACACGAGGATTGCAATGGCAAGAACACAAATTGGTTAGAAATCAATTCTGTGTGACGGACTGATATTATATAACAAACTTTCTGGAGAAATTGAGACTATGAAATTACATTCTTTCAAGAATAAATAAAAAAAATAATTTTCGGTAATGATTTTTCACCTTCAAATATTTTTGAACTCCTAAATATAATTGTTATGTTATTTCATTAACTCATTTAATATTACTCAAAGTGCCGGCATAGCTTTCGGCTCTGGGTAATAATTTGTTAAAATGTGAATTGTAATTATTATTATCATTTAAATTGTAATCCCCAATAAAATGCGTTGAATATCGATGAAACTAGTAAAGCCTAATTTCAAAAGTCAGTGGCCTGGTGTGGTCGTAATCCGTTTTGTGGCCTGTCTATAGTGATTTGAAAGTGCCGAAGAATAGCAAGCTAGTGGCCTTAACACGAGAGAAGGATCAGGCACTGTATGGGAAACTTTTTTTACATTCTTTCTTGAGAATAATATATAGATATAAAAATTCATTCAAAAATACAAAAGCAAAGTGTTAAATATAAAATAATTTCAAGATGAAAATCTTAATTGAAGCCCGAGACTCGAAGTGATGGCGTATTTGATGTTTCAGTTGGAGAAAAACCCGGAAAACCCCACAACACCATCAGAATTTGAATCATCAACATTCTTATAAAAAGGGCCCATTCTCCCTGGGAGAATCAATCTGGGAAAATACACGGGAGTCATCGAAGAGGTACCAACAATTGGAATAAGGGTGTTTGCAATATGCCGTATAGTGTCCATTGGAGATGCTGCCACTACGGGGTAGATATTATAAAGAGTATTCATTCCATCTTGGGCAGAATATTGGTCCAAATTGAAATTTTGTATGAGTAAATTATTCACATTGTCAAATCTACTGCCATCAGTTGCAGAAACACGTTTCAAATGTAAAACTGAAATTTTTTGAAATGTTTATACACGAATCATATTTTTGAATTCTCTTTTCATTCCACAAGTCGAACAGTGTGTAAAATTGTCGACTTCGTTTGGCAAGCCTGGAATAGTGATTGAGAGAACCCAGAAAGGTTCGAAAGTAACGGAACAGTAATTAATAAAAACTTTTTAACAAAAAAAGAAACTGAACAGCAAAACATAACCCTTCTTAGTCTTGATAACTAAGCTCCTAAAGCCAAACAAACTAGCAATTGAATTAGGTGGAGCGTAAAATTATGGCAGCGGGATGCGCGATAGCGTTTTAATATTTTTTTAAAGAAATTCAATGATCTTCATTGATTGCGGGCCCCCAAAACGCCGCTTATGCGTTTAAATTGGGTAAGACAAGCATTTGTTTTCATTTTTTTCATTTAATTTTTTGTTGAAAAGCTTTTATTTCTCAATTTTTTTTTGGCAAAAATCTACTAATTACTACCTATTCTATCGAGGAATGAGGTATCCATTATGTTATCAGAACCACATATGTGAGCCAAGTTTGAAGAGAATCGGTTCACACGTTAAAATTCATTCATTTCCTATTTCTCTACCCTGAAGGGTGAATTATTCTTTATCAAATTCGAATATGACCAATTTTATGGTTTACCCTATACAATAAAGGAAGAATCATCTGATTCGGATAACCCAATACAAAGTTATGCCTAATAGAATCGGTTAACGGGCCAAAATTCAATCAATATCCGCCATTTTGCTACCCTTGAGGGTGGATTTTTTTTTTCAAATTCAAATGGAACCAACTTCGAAGTACACCCTAGCCAATGAAGGAAGAATAAAAAAAATATAGGTCAACGGAGAGAACCTCCCCTCCTTTTTTCGTTTGAAAATAATCTCAATATGCAAATGATCACAATTTTGGAATTATGAGTAGACAGATATCTTGTCCAAGAAATGGTAGCTGATTGGTGATGGATGATTCTATGCACTCGACTTATTTAAATCTTCATGTGAACCTACGAGAATGTATCTTAGAAACTCTTCCGAATCTGCTGAGACGTTATAATCAAAGAAAGGAGCAAAATTTCTGAATAGACGGACGAAATGTGGAGTACCCACCAATTCTCGAAAAATCAGGACTCTAGATATTTTCCAGCAAAAATATAAAAAGTTATAATTATGTGTATATGAGCAGAGCTGTCCCAGAGCACTGTGCTTAGTGCTCGTGAAAGCAATCAAAGCTCTTTTGTGCTGGTAAGCACTGTGCTGGTAAGCACTGTGCTGGTAAGCACTGTGCTTCCGAGCACTTTTTTATCCAATGCTTACTGCTTAGTGCTTCGTGCATTCTACGAAAGGGCTTAGTGCTCAGTAATCCCCAAAAGTGCTCCCGAGCACTTTTCGGTATTACTAAGCACAAGGCCTCCCCTTACATTATGCTTGTTCGAGAGATTACAATGTTGATATAAGCATTATTTTTGATGTTTTGCGATGGGCAATGAGTTCAGAGCTTCACTATTTTTCTCTGAATGCAGTAATTTAACCAATAGATTTCCTACACACGATGATATTCGATTAAGAAATATAGGCAAAAAAACTTTTTAACAAAAAATTAAACCGACGAAATACGGAACTGAAAAGTAAAAAAAAAAAACTTTCTTAGTCTCAATAACTAAGCTCCTAAACTAATGTAAGTAACTTATTTTGAGTCGGCGCCAAACGAACAAGCAAATGAATTAGGGAAGGCGTAAAATGCGCGGTGACATTCTGATAATTTTTTTGGAGTAATTTAATGGTTTTCGTTGATTGTTCGTTTGGCGCCGACTCAAAATTAGTTACTTACATTAGTTAAGGAGCTCAGTTATTGAGACTGAGGAGATTTATTTTATTTTTTACTTTTCAGTTCCGTATTTCGTCGGTTTAATTTTTTGTTACAAAGTTTTTATTTTTAAATTTTCCTGGGCTGAAATCTACTAATTACTTCCTACTTGTTTTATTACTTATTACTTTCAAAATACTTACTCACCCACCTCACTTCAACTATTACCAGTTAAATAATATGATTATCTACTTTTACTATTTGTTGTAATATGAATTATTTCTGTTGTTCTGGTTGATTTATTCCCTTACTTTGTATATCATTCCATCCTCTCATAGAATATAATAATTGTGACGGATGTGGAACAAAAATAATGACACTAGCGATCTGTCATTGTCGACTACATATGTGTGTGCCAATGTTCACGAGTGAAAAATCAATTATCTCCTATTTTTCCACCCGTAAGGGTGAATAATTTCATTCTAAATCCAAATACAAGGTATACCCTATCTATTAAAAAAAGACTCATCCAAATCGAAAAACCTAGTACAAAGTTATGTCTGATAGAATCGGTTAACGGACCAGAATTCAGAGGGTGAGTGATCAATATCCTTCGTTTTGCTACCCTTAGGTTAAAAATATACGCGTCGACTAGAGAACCTCCTCTTTTCTGGTTTCGTCGGTTAAAAAATCAATATAACTCTCCGTGACTTGGAGAGCCTTCTGACCAGACCAGTCGTAAAAGCGACAGCAATTTCAATTATATTTTATTATGATTTTCGCGGAGCTCTATGTGCTGAACTATCTGCAGGCGCGTCCTGAGACACTTTTGGGGACCTGGAAACTCTTCTCCAAGGGTCCATGCGATTTTTTACGAACATGGAAATTTTTTCGAAATATTTTCAGAAGTTTTTGGTATCGGGTATCATAATTTTTTTTTAAATACAGGAATTTAAGATGGCGGCTCCGATATGGCTGACGAAGTTGAAGGATATAATATGGTGGACGAGATTTTTTATTTATTATCCTATTTCAATGAAAATTGTTATGTATGGGTTTTTGGGGTCGGAAATCATGATTTTTTGTCAAAATTCGATAATTCCAGGAGGCAGCTTCAAAATACTCGATGTTATATGTTTTCATTTTGGAGTGCACTAGCGTGCGAGTCATCATTCTACCACACTAGTTCATTCAATGCCACACCTCACACAATAATAATAATAATAATAATAGAATCCTTCACGAATCTGTCATGAAAATGACAGATACATACGAGTTGAATGTTTCTGAAGTTTTATTAATTCGCTTTTTCTGGTAGGATATGCATGGAAATCACAGTTTCTGTTGTGAATCTGTATCTATGTTTGGAATACACATACACATAACTTTATTCTCAATAAAGCGGGGTGTACAAGATTCTCTGGAATCTATTCTATATATTATATGCGACTAATATATAGAAAATATTCCCTCTTCTGGAAAATATTTTATTTAGTTTTGCGGTACAACCCCAAACAGCAATATTATAGGAAATATGGGAATATACAAGAGCAAAGTGAACATTTGAAAATTGGTCTCTTTCGAAATTGGACCTCAATTGTCTAATTGGTACCACTGTTAACTTTCTTACTGACATGATTATCATATGGGGCAAAGCATTGCGTTTTACATAATCATCCTGTTTCCATTGCTGATCTGGATTCAATTCGACGTGATCAATCCAAGAATACAAAACTCGGGAGCACTTTTCAAGAGTGCTTAGTGCTTGAAGCACTTTTCATCAGTGCTCGGCACAGCTCTGTATATGAGTCAATAGTTTTTTTTGACCAGCCAAATACATTTGTGAATAAATACAAAGTGATTCACGTAGATCGTGCATAAAAGGCTTTCCAACTTGCAGTTAAATTATAAACTTTTGAAATTTATGTAAAAAAAATGTTGAGTGCTATTTAAAAAAAATTGTATTTGATAATTTTTCAATGCAACATTTGAAAATCGCCTACGCCCGTATTGTACAAGATGAGATCTTCGATGGGGCATCAGGGAGTAAGCTTGGACTTCCAGCTAACTGCTCCACAAATTTGGTTCCCCTTATTTTAATGATTTGGGAGAGACATTTTTGTTCATAAACTACTACGGCGATATTTGTTTTTCAGAAAAATCGACATATGTCAAAAACTGTAATAGATAAGTTACCCTGATTCAGGTTTACCAAACTCAAAATTAGAAGGTCAATCGAAACGTGTAAAATATAATATGGGTTTCCATTCATAATATGAAAATTGGTACCGACTTTTGGCATACCCTGTATAGCTGTAGGACTGAAACTATGAAATGGACATGACACAGACAGACAGAATACGAAATTTCAAGTTTCTAATCCAACTGCAAGTTAAAAAACCTCTACTGCATGGCCTACGTAAATCACCCTGTATACAAGCAACAGATAAAAAACATGTTCAGCAGAATGAAATGAATCACGCGGGTATATGACATTCTTCATGACCAATTGAAAAATTTTGGAAAACAATATCAATCTTTCAAGTCATCAGGTGGTTCTCTTAGGTCCAAGAGATAGAAAATGGACAAAATCAACCATTGGTCCGATCTGGTAACTCTCGACCCTAAACAGATGTTCAGAAGGATGATTGGACACAAAAATGTATGTGTATGAAAGTTGCAGAATAACGGGTATATTGATTTGTTGAAAATATGAACATGATGTACATAAAATCAGATGTGGAATCATCTGCGAGTGAAAGATAAACTTCAGTCACTATCTTCCATCGTCAAGATAACCACTTGTGAAGTATTCATGTTGAAAAGGGAAACATTCTCGATTGAATATTGATAGAAAGATTTTTCTGTGAATTGAAAAATCCCCGATAAAAATGAAGTTATTTTTTCAAGAAGCAATCCCACTTTGCAAAGATGGAAAAAGTTTGAATCATTTCTTTTGGAGAGACACTTTGAAATTAGGCTTTTCTGACATTAAAACTTGTCATGGGGTATGATAGATTGATTTGTTGAAAATATGAACAGGATTTTCATAAATGATGTGAATCATCTGACTGAAAGATAACTTTAGTCACTATTTCATCGTCAAGATAACCTCTTGTGGTTCAGAAAAGGAAACATTCTCACTGAATATTGATGGAAAGATTTTTCGTGAATTGAAAAATCAATAAAAATGAAGTTCTTTTTATGAATGCCTAACAGAAAACAACTACTTCTCGTAGTCATGGACATTGAACTACATTCGATAGATATTCTGAAAAGTCCCTAACTCAATCTGAAATTGAAAATTTGCATTTTCATTCAGATATTATTTGATTTTCTATTCCAGCCTCAATTAAGAACTTATAAAGATGAATGAGGCAAAGAAGAATGTTTTCCAAAAGAGAGTACTCACCAGAAATCATTCGTAACATTGACGCAAGAGAGACATCGCATTCACTAGGTCTTCAATACATTTTTGTCGACGAAACTCTATTTTACGCTTCCACGATCATCAGGAAGACCGGAAGGAATGGGAAACACATTTTCAAGAAGCAATCTCACTTTGCAAAGATGGAAGAAGTTTGAATCATTTCTTTTAAGAGTCTTTGAAAAGTGTTTTCTGCAAAACCACATCTGATTTTATGAACATCCTGTTCATATTTTCAACAAATCAATTTATCATACCCCATGACAGGTTTTAATGTCAGAAAACACTAATTTCAAAGTGTCTCTCCAAAAGAAATGATTCAAACTCTTTCCATCTTTGCAAAGTGAGATTGCTTCTTGAAAATGTGTTTCCCATTTCTTCCGGTCTTCCTGATGATCGTGGAAGCGTGAAATAGATTTTCGTCGACAAAAATGTATTGAATGTCTAGTGAATGCGATGTCTCTCCTGCGTCAATGTTACGAATGATTTCTGGTGAGTACTCCCTTTTGGAAAATATTCTTCTCTGCCTCATTCATCTTTATGAGTTCCTAATTGAGGCTGGAATAGAAAATCGAATAACTATCTGAATGAAAACGCAAATTTTCAATTTCGGATTTCTTCTTTTGAGATGGGGACTTTTCAGAATATCTATCAGATGTAGTTCAATGTCCAGCGTGGCTTTAGCCGGGAAAGTAATTGTTTTCTGTTAGACATTCATAAAAAATAACTTCATTTTTATCGGTGATTTTTCAATTCACAGAAAAATCTTTCTATCAATATTCAATAGAGAATGTTTCCCTTTTCAACATGAATACTCCACAAGAGGTTATCTTGACGATGGAAGATAGTGACTAAAGTTTATCTTTCAGTCGCAGATGATTCCACATCTGATTGTATGAACATCCTGTTTATATTTTCAACAAACCAATCTATCATACCCCATGACAGGTTTTAATGTCAGAAAACACTAATTTCAAAGTGTTTCTCCAAAAGAAATGATTCAAACTTTTTCCATCTTTGCAAAGTGAGATTGCTTCTTGAAAATGTGTTTTCCATTTCTTCCGGTCTTCCTGATGATCGTAGAAGCGTGAAATAGATTTTCGTCGACAAAAATGTATTGAAGACCTAGTGAATGCGATGTCTCTTTTGCGTCAATGTTACGAACGATTTCTGGTGAGTACTCTCTTTTGGAAAACATTCTTCTCTTCCTCATTCATCTTTATGAGTTCTTGATCGAGGCTGGAATAAAAAATCAAATAACTATCTGAATAAAATGCAAATTTTCAATTTCAGAGTTTTTCTTTTGAGTTAGAGACTTTTCAGAATATCTATCAGATGTAGTTCAATGTCCAGCGTGGCTTTTGCCGGGGAAGTAGTTGTTTTCTGTTAGACATCCATAAAAAATAACTTCATTCTTATCGGTGATTTTTCAATTCACAGAAAAATATTTCTATCAATATTCAATTGAGAAAGTTTCCTTTTTCAAAACGGTTATATCATTGATAAATATTTTCTAGTACAATCCTGACAAAAACAAATTTCTGTATGATGCTGATTTCATACCGAAGCTCTCCTTATTTGAACCTACAGCGTATTATGTTTTGATTGGCCACTGAAAGACACAGAATGAGAAGTTCCTTATCAGCAGCCATACTACAACATGAGCGTGCGCTAGCATGGCTCTCATTTATCACTTTCAATTATTGGTAATGCTTCAACTAACAAAATGGGAGACTTTTGATTGATCTATAGACCTCTCAAATTAATGCAACAGCTCATACATCAGAAGATCTCCGTCGAGAAATCATCTAACACTGTTCGTAAGTTTATATCGAAGGTGTCGTGATGAGGTGGAAGAGCAGCGAGAAGAACAAGCAGGCAGGCCGTTACTACTCGTAATGACTGAAGTTGAGAAAAAAAAATCAAAAGAATCAGGTCGTGACCTAATTGGACATCCATCGCGAGCGCGAGTCTGTGATGGTCGCTGGATCGGACGATAGAAAAATCAAATTCAAATAATGAAGCAGGGTGTCTGTCCTATTTGAACTCGCACGATGGAATATTACGCTCGCATTGATTTGTTTTGAAATCGCGTCGCGTACATCGCTCCGTCGCTTTAAGAACAAACCTATACTTGAAGGTGATGTGTCCTGATTGGTTACCCACGTCGATTAGTCAGGGCGACATAATAACGCCCGATTACTTAAAAAACAAACTGGTTTGTTTTTGATTGCGCTATCCGACAGTTGTTGATTTCGATTTTAAAGAATTAACACAATTTTATGGGATGAACGTAGTGATAGTTACAAACATAGATGAAAAACTGCACAAGTGTGGGACAGCGTGGCAGAAACACTCAGTGAGGGCGGGTTGTATCAACTCTGGTCATCTTCGGTTTTGCTAACTGCAGGTTCTCTGTCTTTTTATTGCCATGATCTAGCAACAGAGAGAACCTGTAGTTAACCTTAACCGAGGGATGGCCAGCTGTGTTACCACCCGCCCCAAATCGAATTAATTAACCCCCATAATTAGTCACTTCAAACATAAAACACAAATTATATGCTTTGTTGATTATTTTATATTTTCCATATGTCTAGTATTGTTTTTTTCTTAATAAAAGATACAAATTATTCATGTTGAGAAGATCAATTGAATAGTGATTAGAAATATTTTTCCGAGAACTGGAAATTTTTCGACAATAATGAAGTTGTTTGTAATATCTAACAGAAAACAACTACTTCCTCGGCTAAAGCCACGCTGGACATTGAACCCCATCTGATAGATATTGTGAAAGGACCCTAACAAAAAAAAATCTGAAGTGAAAATTCGTGTTTTCTTTATCGTCGTATTTTTTTCAATTTTCAGAATAACATTTTCATTCAATATTCAATTGAGAATGTTTCCCTATCCAACATAAATACCTCCCAAGAGGTTATCTTGAACGATGGAAGATAGTGACTGAAGTTTATCTTTCAGTCGCAGATGATTCCACACCAATTGAACAAATCACAAATTATTTACTTTTGTAATTATTATAACACTTAGGTTGACAAAATCTTTTTATTTTCAGTGATAATGTTTTCTACAAAATATAAGAATATGCTTACCGTCTTCCTTGGTGTTCATTTCAAAAGACGGGTTTTTTCAATAATTTCAATATCTTTTTTTTGAATATAATTGTTGCAAAAAAATTTAAGCCATTGTTTGATTCATTTTAATGTAAACCATGATCTAATAAACGTGATCGTTCTTCATTATAACTATAATGATAGCCACTACTCGTATTCGGTGGATAATTTTTTTTTCAACGAAAAATACACATTTCCTAGCAAGAATGCTGCATCTTCCTTTCTAGAACACATTTCAGCATCGAAATAGCAACTTGGAAAACAACAATTGTGCACGTAGATGGTCGAGCCCATTTTTATCGCGTATTGATGACGCGATGAAAATGGGTGTCCTAATAGCGAACGCCTATTCGTGCGACCAATCGTCGTCGGTCCGCTCAACACACCATCGCGCGACCACTTAAGTGCTCAGTTGTTGTTTTCCAAGTTCCTCCTTCTTATTTTCTGTATATTTTCAATTCGATAGAAATAATCGCCCTCAAGAACAAACTTCTTAAATTTCAGCTGAATCCATTAGAAACTCAATAAGTTGAACGGCGTATCATGTTCTTCGATGAACAAAACCCTCAGACTGTCGTCATTTGATGCCTTCCTGATTGCCCATTAACGAAACCCCTGTACGAAACAATTTACAACTTCGATATTAATTTTCTGACTTGTCGCCAATTCCGACTGAGATATATTTGAAGAATATATTTCGAGGTATTTTCACAAAATATCAATTTGTATGCCAAGGCTGTTGAATACCTTCCTAGGGTACATATGCAAAACAATTCCATGGTTGCAAGTTTGGTATACACACAACTGAGAAAATTATATAATTACAAAAAAAAACAATGTAAATAAAACAGTTGGCTGGTGGTCTCAATGTCACATATTATCTAGGGAACTAACATATTTCAACAGATCTTGAAAATCCTGAAAATATATAACTGCGATATTTCAGTTTCTTTCATTCCTGCTTCTCATTGAGTCTCGTAAACTATCTGATTTAATACTTGAAGAATCTGAGCGGCAATTCGATAAATGTTTATTGATTCATGTCATTAAGGTATCATAGGTTGTATTCTGTTTAATTGTTGAATTTGCATTTCTCAAATTTTACTTATTTACACAGTAGTATCATTAAAATGATAATAATAATGTTTATTCACTTCAGATACAAAGATAGTTCAAATAGATATACATTAAATGCGAATAAACACAAGATCACTGAAATTTGTAAGTGGCAACTCGTGCTTGATGACAAATATTTACCTATTTTTTTCTTTTTATTTTGATTTTATTTGATTTGAGAAACGCACGAGTAACGTACCCCAAAAGATTATTTAGTGGATCTTGTCTGCGGTAAATATTAGCTCATGGGTTTCAGGCTAAATAATTATCAACTCTCGGCCAATTGGCGGCCGTTTCTATCTAGCGGCCAAATGACCAGCGGCGCCGGGTAATAAATTGAATTCGAAATTTCTTCGAATTCTAAACCAAATCGGGGGTAAATAATGGTTGAGGATTTGGAATGGCAAAGGAGATTCAATTCAAAAGAAAATGGTTGGACACAAATAACAGAAAACTTCAGAATTATATACCAAGAGATATTTGATATGCTGAAAAAGGAATCATTCTCAATTGAATATTCGAGTAAGAATATTTCCCTTTTCAAAATGAATAAATACCCCACAAGAGGTTATCTTTAACTATGGAACATAGTGACTAACGTGGAATGACATGAATGAAACAAATAATGCTAACATTTTTCCATCTTTGCAAAGTGAGATTGCTTTTAGAAAATGATGATCATGGAAGCGTGAAATAGATTTAACATTTTTCACCGTCTCATTCATCTATATGAGTTCTCGATTAAGACTGGAATAGAAAGTAATTTTTTTTTTCAGATACTTTCTTTTGGATTAGGGTCCTTTTAAAATATCTAACAGATGTAGTTCAATGTCTATCCTGGCTTCAGTTAGATATCCACAAAAATAATTTCATTATTGTCGAGGATTATTCAATTTTCAGAAAAATCATTCTATTCAGTTTTCAATTGAGAATGTTTTCCTTTTCAACATGAATACCCCCCCAAGAGGTTATATTGAACGATGGAAGATAGTGACTAAAGTTTATCTTTCAGTCGCAGATGAATCCGCATCTGATTTTATGAACATCCTATTCATTATTTCGAACAAATCAATTCCGTTCATATTTTCAAACAAATCAATATTTGATATGTCTAATGAAAAATCAAAACCCACCCTCAAATACGTTCAGCCAAGTTTATATATGGTATGAAAGGCTATAAAAGGATGTAGCAAGAGATGATTGATTTGCAGGCCGTCGAAGGGGTAGTTTATACTGGTCAATATTTAGAAAAAATTCAAAACCCACCCTCAGAAAAGTTTACCCAAGTTCATTTTTGATATACGTGTTACTGGAAAGCTATATGATGATATACTAAGAGATGATTGATTTGCAGATCCTCTAAAAATGTTTAGCAGAGTTGATTGGTATACTTTTTACAGAACAATATACCAGGAGGTGGATGATCTGCAGGAAGTCTAATATGTAGTTTATACTTATCAGAATTTCGATAAATTTCAAAGCCCATCCACAAGAATGTTTCGCAAAGATAATTTTCGGTATGCTGATTCTACTAGGTTTAGGAAAAAACAAACACTGCTTTCGGATATTTTCTTTGGATATATATGAATTGAGTTGTGTGATATAACTTCAGTTTCTAGCAATGTGTGATTTCTATAAATATCAACATCTACAAAATATGTCTTGGTTAACCTAAAAAACGGTTATATCTTGGTATATTTTCATAAAGCCTTCCATTAGAATATATACTGTAAATCAACTTGGCTTAATAATTTTGGAATTTTTATTCTCTGAAAACCCGAAAGGTATACATAACCTAAAAACTGATTATCACATTATATGTGTTCCAGAAGCCTTCGGGTAGCACTTGGCTCAATATTTTGTAGGTGAATTCTGAATATGTTTCGAAATATCCAAACTATGCCATTGACAGCCTGCAAATCGATCATATCTTGGTATATCATCAGGAAACCTTTGAGTAGCACTTTTACTAAGAATAAACTTGGCTAAACATTTTTGAAGGTCTCCCTGAAAATTCAATAGAGGGCGCTCGCAATTGTATCTGATGCGTTTACTGCAGATACTGATTGACTACAAGCGGAAACAATTTATCTGGGGTATAGACAGAAATCTACACGAGCAACAAGGAACGCAATGAGATGATGATACCACATAAACAAGAGGGACGCACTGCTGTGCGCCCCTCCTGTTACCCCACCCGACGCATTAACTGACCACTTGGTAATGCGACACAGCGCACAGCGACTCGACTCATTCTTGCCGAGCCGTGGTTGCGAAAACAAAAGACCGTGACAGTTATTACTTTTTGAAACATGCCGCCTATTTACACAACCGCAGAGAAAGTACAGATCGTTAGGTGGTACTTTGGGGTTAATTCTGTACAAGATACTAGAAATCTATTCATAGTGGCATTTTCAGATAGACCTGTACCTACGGAAGCGACTGTCCTTTCAATAATTGATAACTTTCAGAATTTTGGGTGTGTGACTATTTCAGACGTATGGAGTTTTGTGAAACGATGGTCGAAAAATGCAATAGGGCATTCCGCGTAAATGATGACTTTCTAAAAAAGGTGTTATTTACCGATGTATCGTCCTTCTCAATTCATCGAAAACACAACCTATCCGTAGTACGTTATTGGTCTCGTGAAAATAAACATTTGAGTATTGCTGTGAGGACACAGTACCCAAGCAAATTAAATGTGTGGATGGGACTTCTAGGCGATCACATCATAGGCCCATTTTTTATTGAAGGGAATTTAAATGCAGCAAAATATTTGCAAGTTTTGCAAAATCAAATTATTCCTGCAGTTCGCGCTCTTCCGATTGACTTTAACGACGTGTGGTTTCAACAAGATGGTTGTCCAGCCCACAATGCAGGCACGGTGGTTACATTTTTGAATCAATTATTTCCCGATCGGTTTATTTGTACGCGAGGTACAATCAACTGGCCACCTCAATCACCAGATGTAGCACCTCCCGATTTTCATTACTGGAGCATGCTAAAATCGGAGGTTTATCGGCATGAGTTCGAATGTGCCACCAATTTAGATGAAGTGAGGGCAAAAATTATTCAGTTGTGTGCTCAGGTAACACCAGTTACCCTTGCGGCTACCAGAACAGAATTGTACAATAGATTCGGCTATTGTTTGGCCCAAAATGGTGATTTGTTCGAACATTTAATGAAATAATTCCGTACACAAAATATTTAATTTGGTTTGTCTTTTCTTGTAAATATTTTTTTTCTCTCCATTCAAGAAATAATTGTTTTTCTGTTAGATATAAGTTTTTTGTTTGTATTGTCTTACAGAAATATAGTTTGTTTTTATTTATGTTTAAGAATTTTCTTTTGTTTTCGCGGCCACCACTGTAGTACCCTGTACAAACGAACTCAGTTCATTACATATTTCGTTCAGCAAATATTTTCGAGTATACGATTGGAAATATATTCCAATAATCATATCGGTAAATGAAATGAGATACTCCTGCCCAGACACCTGCAGATACAGAATCGTTACAGAATTGTCTAGACTTGATAAAACGATCAATGGGTTATTCATAACGATAAGTAGGACCACGCAAGGCAGAAAAAATATCATTTTTCTCGCCCGACTGAGAAACGCTGAGTTGGAAACTTTAAGATAACCAATTTTTGCGTGGGATTTATACAGATCGCCGTTGAAGGGATAATAAAATAAAAAACTACAAACGCCATTGCATTGAAGGCGGGGCTGTAAGAGAAAAATTGGGATTAAAAGGTGGGCCTAATTGAACGTTTTAAGAAACGAAGGGAGTAAATAATAATTTTGGAGGCGGGCAAGGGAGTCGGTCAGGGTTCGCGAAATCGGACGGTCAAGTGGGCAATACGGGGAGACGGCGAAAACGCGGCGAGAGTTTAAGGCGAGGTTGCGTCGCGACGCCCTGGATTAAGGGTTAAGTATCGTTTCGGTGGTAATTAGTACACGCGTGTGTTTAGCGTTGAACCCGCTACGGAACGGAAAAATAGTGACGGTGATCGTGCACTGAAAAACAATTCGTGAATTCAGGGATTTGATGAAGATTCTGGATTATCTGCCACTGGTAGGGAATAGCAGCTCAGCTCACAGGGTAAGCGATTTAAAGCTGTATGTTGATGTAACTAACCACTTATAATCTCTGGGGAGAATTTCTTTTCAATTTTGAGTTTTACAGTACGCTTTTTGCAAATGGGAATAATCGATACAGGGTACTCGTCTCTTTCCACTCCATTCTGTTAAATGAATACAAATGTGTTTTGGAGATAAATACTCCACATTTTACTGAGCTCCAGGAATTGATATTTCGATCATGTCTAGGTGTTTTTTTTTATGTATTCTCACTCAAATATTTTGATACTATTGCCGTTTTTCTCTAATCAAGAATTTGTTTGTTATGTTTATTTTTACCTTTTTTATTATATAGATATTTTTTTTTAGTTGCCTTTCATTTCTCTTACCTCAGAGAAGTCATAGTAAGATCTAAAAGACCTGCCTCCGCGCGCAGGCCGAACTGATGTCTTTTTGGACTACGAGGGTGAAAGAAATGTATTTTTATTAAAAATACACTGCCCTGAACATCAATATAGTAGAACTACACAGGGCAGATGTAACAAATGGTGACAGTAGGTGGGATAATTTTTGACTTTTTTCTGAGGAAGAGATTAGTAGTTCTACTGTAGAAAGCTAGGAATAAATAACGTTAATTGAATTTATTTTCTTGGCCCTATCTCAATTTATTTAGTCTGTTCATTTAGTGAGGCCCAAATGTGGTCAAAGGAGTTTTTCATAAAGGTATAATTTCATTTGAAGAGTGTGCCGTGAAACGGTATATTTTTGTGAGTGGAAAGGAGCCCTGCGCAAATAATTTTTATCGGTTTTTTCGAAGTAGCTCGGAATAAGACATTGAAGAAATATCTCGAATTTTCTTGATAATTCGGTAAAAATCTTATTAGTTGAATAGATTTTACTAGTAGGTAGGACAAGAAAAAAAATGAAACATTTTTTTTCACCCAAAATAGCCCTGCAAAGAAAATCAAATAATTATTGTTTTGCCGACGGACTCTTACCGACGGAAGAAGTTCATCATTTCTAATTGAGTTTCGGCGCTTATTGCTGTTGTTTTTTATTCTGGTTAGAGTATTGAGTTAATATACAGGGAAATTCAGAAAAAAGGGAACTTTTTCTTCGGGTTTTAGAATCTCTGTTGGAATTCCAAGAAGTTTGATGATTTTTCGTTAACATAGAAATAATAAAGTATATTAGGGTGATACAGAACTGTTAGCTTGATATATTCAGTACTAACGGTGAATTTTTTTTTATATAGATGTTATATCGGGAAAAGAAAATTCGGGAAACTTTTCCACATTCCATTTTTTTTTACTAAAGTAAAAACAATTAGTTTTGAGTTTGATTATGGAAGTATTGCATCAAGTTGAAGAATTGCAAGTGATTTTTTTTTCGAAAAGTCAATACAAAGAGCTACTTCGAATTATAGAGGTTTTTTTCAGAGAAAGAAAGGTAGGTGGAAGTTGCTTTCTTGCTAATAATTTAAAGTAAAATTATGGTTACTACTCCTCCCCAAACTACTAACACAACTACGTTGACGACAAGTACCAGCACCATTGGAGGCAATGTCCCGATTCCAACGACTGCACCTATAAGCTTGAGGGTGCCAGCCATGTATTCGCTAGGGATGGTAGCTACTACCTTAGATGATTTTTCTGGGAAAGACGCGGAAAGATATTTTGAAAAGTTAGAATTGCGTTCAAAATTAGACGGGTGGACAGAAGACAAAACTGTCAAATTACTCAAATTCAAACTTATCGGGGAAGCTTATAGCTATTTAAAATCGGATACAGGGTTGGACTCGCTCTCATATTACGATTTGAAAAATAAATTTTTGAAAAAATTCACTCCATCTAAGCTACCGGGAGAAAGTCAATGGAATCTCAGTCGATGTTTTCAAAGACTCGATGAAGAAGTATCTTCTTTTTGTTCTCGGTTACGCATTATTGGTGCAAAGTTGCTACGGGAAGATTTGAGCGGAGCCACTCCAGAACAAGAAGCAGGAATAGGGAAAAAGAATAAGGAGCTTCTTTTCAATCAGTTCAGAATCGGGTTACGTAAGGACTTGATGAAAGAAACAGGAGTATTGCTGTTGAGGGAAGAAAATTTGGATTTGGAAAAGGCGGAAAATTTGGTGAAACTCCAAGAGACCACTCTTTTGATGATGCAAGGAAGAATGTCAAACATGAAGATTTCGACAGTGGAAACAGAGAGAGTTTGCTACACCTGTGGAAAACCAGGACATCTAGCTAGAGAATGTCGTAGGACAAAGAGCACGCAGCCCATGGGTTCGAATGTATGTTTTTCCTGCAAATACGAGGGGCACTGGGCACGAGACTGTCCTAGAAATGCACCAGAAGAACACAAACCTGGATCCCAAAATTTTGGTAGAAGATTCCAAGGGGCATCAGGGCCACCTTCACGGAATTGGAGGCCACCTTCACGGAATTGGGGATCACCACCACGGAATTGGGGACCACCTTCACGGAATTGGGGACCACCTTCACGAAATTGGGGACCACCTCCACGAAATTGGGGACCACCGATGGCAAGAGCTCGAGAAAACCAAGCTCTGGAACGAATGGGGCGTGAGGAGCTAGGACCATCTTCAGGTGCTGTTCCAAAACGGAGACAGGAATCGAGATTTTCCGCATCAGGTTTTTCCCGGAATGAAGAGAACAAAAGGCAGTTAAACTAAGAAGGCCGATATCTTACTGCCAAGATGGAGGCCGACAACGAAAATGGGGGCAGAATAATTTTAGGATAGGCAACGACAGAATGTATGAACGTGATCAATTTACTATGACTATTCCGGAAGTAGCTTCTGAAGAAAATCAGGATATACCACATATAATCCAATTGAGAATAAACGAAGAGTTATGTCATTGTTTAGTGGATACAGGTGCGGCAGTGACACTCATACCGATTGGAATGGTTCAAAGACATAACATAAATACTTGGGACGCGGGCAAATACAAACCAGTGTGACTGGACATTCCCTGCGAACTTGGGGGACCGCCGTCATTTCAATAGGTCCTGAAGATGGGAAGTGGAACATAAATTGGACTGCCATAGTTTGTGACAATGAAACGTTGGGAAATGTTCGAGCGATACTTGGAAGGGATTTTCTTCATGCCAGTCAAGCCTGTATCAGCTACGAAAATGAACCATTTGTGAAATTGAAGGGAGAAATATTTCGATTTTTATGCCAGGAAGGACCTACTTGTGATAGTGGCTACCATAACAAGAATATTAGACATATCACCACTTCTTTAGGTGTGAACAGAAATTCAGAATATATTGAGTCAATGGAGTTTGTACGAAGACGTGAAATCTATACTTTACCAACGACATATCAAGGGGATGCCGAAAGAAACTTAACGCATGAAAGAAAACATTCACGGAGAAGCAATGGGTCTAGTGGAAAATTCTTTGAGGTACGTCACAAAAGTGATATCGAAGAATGGAAAAAATGGCTTCAAAAAATAAAAAGTTTCTTTGGGAGTTCACGAAATGGAAAACCAACAGAAGAACTTCAGCATACAAATGATGTAAATCGCCAACCTAACCAGGAGTATGGAAAAGACTCGGCTGAAAGTATCGAGGGAAAAATTGAAGAAGTTGTAGTAACTGGAACAGGGAAAGAGGATGCCGGGGAACGAATAGAAGAAAAGGATAGTGTACCGGAACCCGTTGAACAGGAAATCCAGGAAAACAAGGACCTCGTGGAACCAAGTCTGGAAATGATATCAACCGAGAAACAACCAAGGGATCCAGAAGAAGTATTTCATGATATCACCTCAATCGACACTACAAAGAGCGCGGGTTGTTCCAGTGATCAAGAACAAAAATGGGAAACCGACATAGTCCTGGAAGAAGACATAATAATTCCCGCACGAACTGAGGCGCTAGTGAATGCAAAACTTAGCACAATAATAGAAGGAGAGCTAGTGGTCTGCGAACCAGTGGACATAGAAAATGGTTATGTACATGCAGCAAATTGTCTGATGGTAAATTCGACAAAGGCTTGGATACGGGTGGTGAACGTCTCTCAGAAAGAAGTCAAACTGTTGAAGAAACATAAACTGGCTAAAGCTGTTTCCTGTGAGACTATGGAGGAAATAATGTTGACGACCAACAGAATGATTGGAAAAATTGAATTAGATGATGAAGAGTGGAGCAAAAGAGGATTCAGTCTGGAACACTTGGACGAGAATACGAGGGAGAAACTTATGGCACTCATTCGAGAATACCACGACTTATTTTTGGAAGATGATGTCGTACTAACCAGTGCCACTGAAGTTAAACATAGCATAACATTAGAACCAGGAGCCCAACCGATATGCAAAGCCCCTTACAGAATCCCCTATCATCAGCGGGAGGTCCTCCAAAAAGAAATTGATAGACTGCTGGATACTGCGGTTATCCGCCCATCATTTAGTCCGTGGTCAGCTCCTGTCGTGCTGGTTACAAAAAAAATGCCGAATGGAGAGGAGAAAGTGAGAATGTGCATCGACTATCGTGGACTCAATAACGTTACCAAGAAGGAATATTACCCATTGCCTAATATTCCGGACCTGATTCAGGGATATAACTCAGGAAGTGAAGCGCTGTTTTCGGTCATTGACGTAGCAGAGGCCTATCACCAAATCGACATGGAGGAAAAAGATATACCGCTTACAGGCTTCAGTACTTTTCAAGGCCACTACGAGTACCTGAAAATGCCATTTGGTTCAGTCAATGCTCCATCAACCTTTCAACGGTTCATGAATATCACGCTGGCTGGACTTACAGGAGAACTGTGTATGGTATATCTAGATGATATTATCATTTTCAACTCTGCGGGAAAAGAGTACCACATTGGAAAACTAGGGCGGTTTTTGAACGACTCAGGGAAGCAAACGTGAAATTGAAACCGAAAAATGTAGTTTCTTACTGAAGAAAGTGAAGATTTGGGCCACATATAACACATAATGGGGTGCTTCAGATCCAGAGAAGATAGAAGCAATACAGAAGTTTCCCATGCCAAAGAATGTTCGAGGTGAGATCATTCCTAGGATTGGGAACTGGTATCGCAGATTCATACCCAACGCGGCAGACTTAATATCTCCTTTGACGAATCTGACCAAGAAAGACGTGAAATTTGAATTAACACCAACAGTTCTGGAAGCCATACAGAAGTTGAAGGATACACTAACATCAGAAATGGTTCTGATTTTCCCAGATTTCACACAGCCATTCATAGTTGCTACGGATGCATCTGGATCAGGAGTGGGGGTAGTACTCAGCCAGATCAGGAAAGGATATGAACGACCTATAGCCTATGCCAGCAGAAGTTTCAAGAAAGCGGAATTGAACTACTCCACCACAGAAAAGGAACTCCTTGGCGTAGTATTCGGAATCCAGACATTCAGGTGTTATCTTCATGGAAAAAAATTCACGGTAATTTCCGATCAAAGGCCACTAAAATGGTTATTAGCTTTGGAAGATCCAGCATCACGCCTCACGAGGTGGGCTCTAACACTGTCCGAATATGACTTTTCGGTAATACACAGAAAGGGAAGATTGCATGGAAACGCCGATGCTCTGAGTCGGATGTACAATAAAGATGACCACTTTATCGATGTTGAATATGAGGACTACGAAGAGTACACAGAAAAATCACAAGGTGCCTAAAATGGAAAAAATTACTAACAAACAAGGAAATCTATTCTCGGTTTCGGAAGAATGGGCACTGGCCCACTGCGTATCACAGGATCTCGCTATGGGGAAAGGAATCGCACTGCAGTTCAAAAATATATATGGATCAGTGGAAACCCTGCGGCAACAACAGAAAAATGTTGGAGAGGTAGCTGAATTGAACTTACCGGAAAGAAACATCTATTACCTAGTGACCAAAAGCTTATACTATGAAAAACCGTCATATAGGTATATGTGGAACGCTTTGAAGAACCTAAGAAACTGTTGTGAGAAAAGCCAGGATACTTTATTAGCTATACCGAAGATAGGATGTGGTATCGATGGACTTGCGTGGGACAAAGTACAAGAGATGATAGAATTCATCTTCCATAACTCGAATATCGAACTATGTGTGTATGAAGACACCAAAATAGTTGCAACCATAACTTTACAGAAAGAGGGGGACATTTTGATGGAACCTGAATGGGAACGAGCAACGCTCAAGTTGGCTCAGGATAAGGATATTTTCTGCCAGGAAGTAATAAAACTGGTGAAGGAGGAAGACGCTCAGGAAGCTAGTTACTACTTGTCCAAGGATGGAATACTATATCGTGTTGAAAATGATGGCGATAAATTGATAGTCCCTAAAACTTTTATTCCGAAAGTGATGGAAGATTCTCATGATTCTCCGATGGCTGGACATCCGGGACAACAGAAAACATTAATGAGTCTGAAACGTAGATTTTTCTGGCCCAATATGCGCACCGATGTGATAAAGTATTATACAAGTTGCGATGCATGTAATAGGAGAAAAACATCGCCTCATGTGAAGAAGGCTCCACTTCAACGCTTCACTCCCACCACGGAACCATGGGAGTTGACCTCGATGGATGTTGTGGGACCGCTAGTAACATCACTCAATGGAAATCGATATTTGCTTACGTTCCAAGACTATTTCACAAAATACGTTGAAGCGATCCCTACGACCAGAAAGCTGATACCATAGCTAGAGATTTGTAGAATTTATCGTAAGACATGGTTCGCCAAAGAAACTTCTCACTGACAGAGGAGCAAACTTCACCTCAACTCTGTTCAAAGAAGTATGTAAAGTATTGGGGATCGAAAAACTACAGACGGCTAGTTATGCTCCCACGACAAATGGGCAGATTGAAAGAATGCACAGAGTTCTCAAGGATATGCTATCACACTACATCAGCGAGAACCAAAGAGATTGGGATAACTGGATACCCTTTGTATTAATGGCGTACCGAGGCAGTACACACAGTTCCACAGGTTACAGCCCTTATTTTTACTCCATGGAGAGACCAAGTACTCCCAATGGATAGTATGATAAGTTCTGGGAGAATCAGATACGATTACGATGACAACTACGCATCGGAACTTCTCGAAAGGCTAAGGAGACTCTACTCAGATGTTTACAAAAATACTGAAAAAGCGAAATCAGAGAGGGTGAAAAGGTACAACAAAAAGACAGAGGAACACAAATTCAATTTGGGAGATCAGGTATACTTGAAAGATATGGCGGTCAAACGTGGACTATCGAAAAAGTTGGTTAGGAGTTGGATTGGACCATATAGAATTATTGAAATGATTGGTCCGGTGACTTGTAGAATAAGGAAATGTGGTGGAAGAGATGAAAAAATAGTTCATGTGAACAGACTGAAAATATATACTGCTAGGACAGATGAGGAGCACCGGTCAATGAGAGAAGAAAGAAAGAAAAAGAGGGAAAATAAGAAACAGTACACTGAACTGGAGTCCGAAGAAGAGGCAGAGGAAATTGGGAGATTCCACCCAATGATGGTTCCACAATACGTGAATGTGGCACCAGATGAAAATACCAGTGGCCCGAGTAGCGAAGAAGAGGAAACTGATGTACACTCAGAAAGTGAAGAAGAACAGCTGCTCGACGAACCAGCAACTCAGTTACGAAGGTCAAGTCGTTTCAGGCGGCCTCCTGACCGTTGGGCCTATTAGATATCCAACATGAGGGATATATGAATGTCCATCAACGGACAAAATCTTTCAACGTTCTTCTCATTTCGGTATCTCATACTTCAGGGGATCAGATATTTTTTTTTCGAAAAAGAAAACTGTCAGAAAAAAAACTTTTAACGTGGGTTCAGTGGGATATACGCTGGTACGGTGAATCTAATAATTTTTGGGTATTATATCAAATATTTTTTTTGCATACCAAAGAAAAATAATTTTTTTTTTGCAATTGTCTTGGGTTATATCCGGGATTTTTCCTTGTGGGTAGTCAGGGAAAACATTGGTACTACATTTATTACTACAGTGGGGTGAATTGACAATGTAATTATATATGCTCCCCTTCCTTCTTTTTATGTTGATGTATGTATACACATATTAAAGTTAGCATAGGGGTATATCCTGGAGCCAAATTTAATAAGAAACAGTTAACGTTTACTATTTTTCAATTGAGATCTGGTAATAATTCGTTTATGATTTTGTGATTGATTTTTTTTAATGAGATTTTTGTAATGATTTGTTCATGATTTTGTTACTGAATGAGGTTTTCGTGAGTTAATGATATATTTCAATTTATTGTCTAGGGGGTTTTGAACCGAACTGCGATAAAACTAAACGTAGTTGGAAGAAATATACATCATGAAATCAAGCAGTTATCCGGTCATCATCCTGGGAATAACCTTTTTTCTGGCCACCAGCTTCATCACCCAGGTGAAGTCTATGATAGCATATGATTGTGATGACAAAGACTCTGAAATATCGGCTGTTTCGATTCGCGATGTCGCCGAGTGTCCCGAGATAAACACTGCTTACTATAGTGAATCGGGAACTGTTAAAGTTATTCAACGGGACGAAATATCTCTCCAGCACGTATGGACTTGTCTGATAGAAGAACTCGTCTAATCTCCCATTGTGGCATGCATAGCCATAGTTCGGTTGGGCCGGGGGTATCATGAACCATATTTATCGTGTTGGCGCAGAAGAATGTCGCAGCATACATCGTTACCGAACTCTAAATGCAAAGCAAGACGTTATTATTGCAACTATTAAAATTCAGGTAACGGATTACCTAGCCAAAATGGTTACCGAACTCTGAAGATCTACCAACAAAATATTGGCGGAATAACAATGAATGGAACTACTACAGCATCTCTGACACTAGAGGGGGTAGTAGATTCCGATGGAACGTGCGAAGGATCCACGTATCATGAAAATGGACAAGTTTGGAAGGACGTCGTTATTATTGCAACTATTAAAATTCAGGTAACGGATTACCTAGCCAAAATGAAATTGGATGAAGATGAAATAAGTTTGATAGGTGGCGTCGTTTGCCCATTCTTGAAAGGATACTGTTTTGACACAAATCTTGGGGAAACAACATGGGAGGTCAGTCCCCTACGAACTTGCGAAGAAAAACTCAGCCTTCTCTATCACGGACAGGCTGAAAAGATCAAGAATCAGTTCACCACAGAACAAATCATCGTTGTTGAAGATACCACTAAAGTATTTGCCGTTACTTTAACTAAGAAAGTATATTTATGTCAATTGGAGATTTGGCAAACCGAACATCCTAGGAACATACTTGTCATAGAAGGAGAACAGAAAAACCATATATCTCCAAAGATTAATGTCCTACCACATAATGCCGATCTGATGGCCTATATAAATAGCAAGTTTTTATATGTAGAACAAGCCTATACTCGCAAATTGGACCAATTATATACTGATACGGTTCATCGACGATGTCTTATACAGAGAGAAATTCTGCGGACCCGTCTTCTGATGGCGCCATCAGTGCCAAGTACCCTAAGCCAGCTTGTGAAAGAGAGTGGAGGTTATGTAGGGCGAGTATTAGGCGAAGTGTTGTATATAATGAGATGCGTACCACGCACTGTCGCTATTCGCCGCACGGAAAAATGTTATAATGAGTTGCCGATAGTGGTAAACAATGCATCCAAATTTATGGCACCAGTGACAAGGATAATTCAAACACATGCGGAAGAAGTGGACTGTAATGGATTGATGCCCTCCTTGTACCTTATAGATGACCAGTGGATGGGACTCAGCCCCTACCCCACTATAAAGAAGCTCCGAAGTGTTGTTACGGAATCTTATCTGAAATTGACTTTTTCCCATCCAACCTGTCGGAACTTTGGAATTTACACCCAGGAAGAAATAAGCAATGCTCAAAGGATTCTCACGTTTGGGAACGAGAGAAAAGCAATCGAAAATATCATCGCTAGACGAGTGGCTGGACTAGAAACAACTGGTCAAGGGTTCTCCACAGTGAATCTCTTCAATACCGAAGAAATGAAGTAACTGGCTCACAACACTATACGCCAGGTCTGGGGATGGTTTACTGACTTAGGACTTTTCATGAGTGGATTGATGGGATTCTATGCCATCTTCAGAATTGTAAAATATGGGATAGGAGTGATACTGAATGGGATCCAGCTTTATCAGACCCTGGGATGTGGAGTTATGATACTAGCCAGCCTGTGGAACAATCTCACCATGTGGGTGACTCATCGACATCACCAAAAAGTAGGGAAAGCGAAAACTGACCCCGTAGTGGACCAACCTACTCAGCTGAATGAAGTGACAACCCAACGTATTTATCCAAATCTATCGCATTGGACTGAGCAGCAAGACAGCGGAGGTGCTAAGGACATTTTTTCCGGGAAGGGTGAAAAGTGAACATTCTTCGTATTTCTGGAAATTGGACTATTTCGATCAAATGTCGAAACACCGACTCTGTAACGTGCGTGGCCAAATAATAAAATGAACTGATCAAAACTTACTACTGAAGCTGCGTTGTGTCGGACATTGAAAAAAAGTAAAGACAATAATGTTAATCAATTGAAGAACCCGTCATTATGAGATGAGTGAGGCGTAAGCGGAAGTCCTGGGATCAACAGAAGGCCCCTTCCGAAGGTTATTCCCTCATCAAGAGACCACTTCAAACATCAGGCATCAAAGTTTTCGCGTGTGCAATGCCGTGTGGAAGGGAACGCGAAAAAAAAAAATGTTCGAACCGGAAATCAAATTGTATACGGGGTAGATATAAGTTGCGAAGTATCGATATTATGTATGCATGGTAGATTAAGATTTTTTTTGTTAATTAGATAGAAGTTGTGGCACCGTGTGCACAAAACTTTTTCATTGGGGGGAGTGATGTAGTACCCTGTACAAACGAACTCAGTTCATTACATATTTCGTTCAGCAAATATTTTCGAGTATACGATTGGAAATATATTCCAATAATCATATCGGTAAATGAAATGAGATACTCCTGCCCAGACACCTGCAGATACAGAATCGTTACAGAATTGTCTAGACTTGATGAAACGATCAATGGGTTATTCATAACGATAAGTAGGACCACCCAAGGCAGAAAAAATATCATTTTTCTCGCCCGACTGAGAAACGCTGGGTTGGAAACTTTAAGATAACCAATTTTTGCGTGGGATTTATACAGATCGCCGTTGAAGGGATAATAAAATAAAAAACTACAAACGCCATTGCATTGAAGGCGGGGCTGTAAGAAAAATTGGGATTAAAAGGTGGGCCTAATTGAACGTTTCAAGAAAACGAAGGGAGTAAATAATAATTTTGGAGGCGGGCAAGGGAGTCGGTCAGGGTTCGCGAAATCGGACGGTCAAGTGGACAATACGGGGAGACGGCAAAAACGCGTCGAGAGTTCAAGGCGAGGTTGCGTCGCGACGCCCTGGATTGAGGGTTGAGTATCGTTTCGGTGGTAATTAGTACACGCGTGTGTTTAGCGTTGAACCCGCTATGGAACGGAAGAATAGTGACGGTGATCGTGCACTGGAAAATAATTCGTGAATTCAGGGATTTGATGAAGTTTCTGGATTATCTGCCACTGGTAGGGAATAGCAGCTCAGCACACAGGGTAAGCGATTTAAAGCTGTATGTTAATGTAACTAACCACTTATAATCTCTGGGGAGAATTTCTTTTCAATTTTGAGTTTAACAGTACGCTTTTTGCAAATGAGAATAATCGATACAGGGTACTCGTCTCTTTCCACTCCATTCTGTTAAATGAATACAAATGTGTTTTGGAGATAAATACTCCACATTTTGCTGAGCTCCAGGAATTGATATTTCGATCATGTCTAGGTGTTTTTTTTATGTATTCTCACTAAAATATTTTGATACTATTGCCGTTTTCTCTAATCAAGAATTTGTTTGTTATGTTTATTTTTACCTTTTTTATTATATAGATATTTTTTTTCAGTTGCCTTTCATTTCTCTTACCTCAGAGAAGTCATAGTAAGATCTAAAAGACCTGCCTTCGCGCGCAGGCCTAACTGATGTCTTTTTGGACTACGAGGGTGAAAGAAATGTATTTTTATTAAAAATACACTGCCCTGAACATCAATATAGTAGAACTACACAGTGCAGATGTAACACCACGGCACCAAAGATATTTTAATCTACCTGTCGTCCGATAGATTAAATTGAATCAATGATTCAGTGTAATTCCTTCAAATTATATGTGAAATTATCGTCAATAATTCTTTTTCATTGCAGCGCAAACATTCTCCTGACTGCTGCTGGTATGATACTGACATCTTGAGCTGACCGCCCTGACTCTCCTATCTATGTGTCGTGACGTCGATATCCCTTCCTCGAGCGAGTCGAGGAGAAATTGTGATGCTATCTCAACATATAGCAAGCTTTTTTTTACGCTCTCAGGAAACCACCATACCCAAGATAAATACTTTCCGATACTGTATACAGTGCTGTCCATAGGTATGGAATACATTCATTTCTAGCGTTATTATGTATTTTTTTTTCAAACCTGGAACAAGTCGATTTCTATTGTCAATTTGACAATTTTCAGAATACAAATATTATCCCCTTCTTGCACCCCCTCTGAATTATGAGCCCCCCCTCGAAAAATACAAATGAGAAGGGGGGTCATATTTTTATACTGTAAATTGTCAAATTGACAATATAAATCGATATATTTCAGTTTTTTTTAATACATAATAACGCTAAAAATGAATTTATTCCATACCTATGGACCGCACTGTATATCTTCAGCCGATGGTAATATGAAATTACATCAGTGAGCCATATGTATAAAGAAAAGGTCTGCTCATGCTCGCGTTATTTGAAGGAAATCATTCGGCTTGTATGCATAAATAATTCAAGTATCACCTTTTCCTTTTCGAGTATAAGGAAATCATTTAACGTTGATGCTTTTAATCCATAGAAAAGGCAATGGGTATGAGTAACATTCACCTTCTAGAAGCATGTCCTTCGATAATTCTGTGTGATCAGTAGCAGAGTCAGATTGTTGTTGAAGAGTTGTTTTTTCCCGCAATGGCGGACGTTATGCACGTGAGAGATGTTGAAACTACCAGCCCCGTTTGCCTATACTTTCTCGTGATTTTGAAGAACTATACCGTTTTGAAGAAGACAACGTACAGTGGCTTGCGGAGAGATTCATAGATACAAATGAAGAAACTCGAGGAGATGCGTTGTCATCCGTGGATGAAATGACACTATGCGTATGCTATCTACAGATCCTGGCTATCAAAAGTGTATCGGACAGAAACTTGGTGTTGATCAGGCTACGGCTTTTTTACTGTGTGTGCAGTTGTTTTGCAAGCTAATCAATGGATAAAGTTTCCAACAATGGAATAATAGAGGCAAAACAGGTATGGCAAAGCAAATTTCGTTTTCCAACAGCAATTGGTGCCGTTGACTGTACTCATATAGGGATACTGAAACCAAATCGTCATGGATAACCTACTCGGAATGTGCAAGCCACTTGCGGACGTCAGGGAAATGTTTACTAGTGTTGACGTAAGCTGGCCCGGATTCGTGCATGATTCGAGAATACGGAAAAATCAATATTATTCTTTTCCGTGACCCATATTTTACGTGTGGTTGATCCTATGTAACTTTCGATATGAATGATTTTATTCAACTCCCAATCTTGGTTATTTGAGTTGAATATTCATTTTTCACTATCACACAAAGAAGAAATCACTTATCACAGTCATAATTATATTTTTCCGAGGAAAATATCAAGTTGAACATTTCCGTTTTTATACAAGCTTCATTTGCTTCACCTGTATGTATGCATGTATGAATGTAGGTGATAGAATCTTTGAAATTAATTTGCCCCCCCCTTCCAGATGTCCGAGGTAATTGAAATTTTGCACACGTATTGAGAACCGATGGCAATACAATAATTTCATAGCTATGGCCTGGTATTCTCACCTGGATTATCAAGAAAAAAATATTTCAAAGATATGGCGAATGCACTGGTTTTTAACCGACGAAACCAAAAAGGAGGGGGTTCTCTAGTCGACGCGTATAATTTTTTTTATTATTTTTTTTCATGTCACATATTTTTTTACTGAGGCGTACGATTCCGATAATTCTTTTTTCAGTGGATAGGGTGTACTTCGAAGTTGGTCCACCCCTAAGGGTAGCAAAATGAAGGATATTGATCACTCACCCTCTGAATTCTGGTCCGTTAACCGATTCTATCAGGCATAACTTTGTACTGGAATCTTCGATTTGGATGATTATTCTTTTATCAGATAGGGTATACCTCATTGTTTATCATATTTGGATTTCGAATGGAATTATCCACCCTTACGGGTAGAAAAATAGGGGATTATTGATTTTTCACTTGTGAACATTGGCATACATATGTAGTTGACAATGACAGATCACTAGTGTCATTATCACAATCATTATATTCTATGAGAGGATGGAATGATATACAAAGTAATGAAATAAACTAACCAGAACAACAAAAATAATTTATATTACAACAAATAGTAAAAGAAGATAATCATATTATTTAACTGGTAATAGTTGAAGTAAGGTGGGTAAGTGGGTAATTTGGAAGTAATCAAAAAACAAGCAGTTAGTAATTAGTAGATTTCAGCCACAAAAAATTGAAAATAAATACTTTTAAAAAAAATTAAACCGACGAAATACGGAACTGAAAAGTAAAAGCTAGAATTAACTTTCTCAGTCTCAATAACTAAGCTCCTGAACTAATGTAAGTAACTAATTTTGAGTCGGCGCCAAACAAAAAATCAACGAAGATCATTGAATTACTCGATGCCATCATTTCACGCCTAATTCATTTGCTTGTTTGTTTGGCGCCAACTCAAAATCAGTTATCTACATTAGTTCAGGAGCTCAGTTATTGAGACTAAGAAGGTTTATTTTATTTTTTAATCTTCAGTTCCGTATTCCGTCGGTTTAATTTTTTGTTAAAAAGTTTTTTTCTCAGCATAATTCACATTTCAAAGATATCTCATGTGGAGTTTTTCTCCCGTAGTCTTTTTTAGACATTGAAAGCAATATGGACTGAAAAGTTGAAAATAGTATCATAGTTTAAAAAACTTAAAAACACGCTTTTGAAGCAGTGAGGGCTCGAATGTTGAAAATAATGAGAATACAGTCATCGACCAAAAAAATTTCTCTCATGTAAAAAAGCGTGGGGTGCTCTTTACTTACTTTTTATAATTATATTAAGATAACTGATATCAAGCACCTCACGCTTTTTTACATAACATGAAAGTTGTTGATCAATGACTTTATTCTTATTATTTTCAACTTGTGAGTCCTTATTGCTTCAAAAGCGTGTTTTTGTTTTGTTTTTGAAACTATAATTTTTTTTTTAATGAAGGATTGAAATGGAATCATTACGATAGGTGAATGAAATGGTCGATTATATTCATCTTCTTCTGTTACTGTATGAATTGAAGAGGGGTTTGAGGGTAACCATAATCATATAATACGAATAATAATTTCCATCCCATGGATCAAAATGTACAATTCTGAGAGATAATGTTGGGTATCGCGTCTGATTTTTTTTCCAATCTCTACAACTCCAATGTTATTGGTTCACATCGTAGGCTGTGAGAAACAGAACAAAACTTGTGCACCTACAAGTGCTTGTTCAAGAAACAAAGCAAATATTGTGCTACTTGGTGATAATGGGTATGGTATGCCTTATAACTACATTTACAAACCCTGCTCCTGGTGGTGAGTTTTACTACAACAAACTACTGAAATAAATAATAGTTTAAAAAAACTAAAAAACACTTTTTTATAGAAACCCCGACTAAAAAAAATAAAAAATTTATTCAAAAAAAAGCATGTATGGTATCGCCTCGGCCAACAATTACCTGTAATCTGAGACATTTCTTACTTTACTGTCCTCGTTGTGTAATGTACTACATAATTATTGATACCATGCACCGCACGCTTTTTTTAAAATAAAAGGATTTTTTTCTCATTTTCTTTTTTTCAGTCTGATTTTCTATAAAAGCGTGTTTTTCAGTTTTTTTAGTTTTTTTCAAACTATGATTTTTATTATTTTTTTGCAAATAAAAAAATAGAATAATCTCATCAAATTAGGTAATCATAATCTCCGACCCCAAAAACCCCCACATACCAATTTTGAATATAATCAGACCATAATCACAAAACTCGGCCGCCATTTTAAAGCCGCCATCTCGAATTCTCCAATTTTCACGAAAGAATCATAATCTCCGACCACGAAAACCCTCAGATACCAATTTTGAAGCGAATCGGACCATAATCTCGTACTCGTACGCCATATTGGAGCCGCTATTTTGTTTTTGTTTTTCACACAAAATTTGTATAATGCATTGTCACCGGAACTATGTACACCTGCCGAATTTCAAATCAGTCGGACGTCTGGAAGTGGGTCAGAATCGCGCCCAAAGGAGTCGGTTACAAACAAACAAACAAACATACCAGTGAAGCTAATATAAAGCGTGTAAAAGAGAGAGTGATATTCGAACGGTGTTCTGGACAACTAAAACGCCGCTCTCCTATTTTGCAGTACGTGTGTCACGTGAAATTATAAAAAGTACCGAAAATAATTGTAACTTGTATTGCGCTCCATAACATTGCAAAAACTTTAGGCGATCCTGACTTCGAACCACTAGAGGAGGTGGAAGATGATGTGAATGAAGACCTGCCCAATGCCCACGATGAAATCGCTGTTCATCAACAAGGACAAGAAGTTAGATGAAATTTGAGTATTGACAATTTGAATGCATTCATACCTATTTGATTCTTGACATGTCTTGTTACGATTCAAGAATATATATATATATATATATATATATATATATCAGTATCAAATTATAGATAGCGACACCTATAATCTGTGTGGTGGAGCTTAGACCTGTCATCGTGGAATTTTGAAGATACGAGATTTCGTACAACATCAATAGGTCACCGACAGATGCCAGCATAGACCAACCCACGATACCAATAGTCGTACTCCTAGTGCGTTTTAGGGACGCAATACAAATAACGAGAATATGAGAAATCTGTTACGAATCCAAAGGAGATCACCATCCGTCTACAGCCTGTTTCATGGTTTCCCAATCATCAGGACGGCTTGTGGTCTCTTTCAAATTCGTATCAGATATCTCGTAGGTTATTACCAATCGGTACGTACGGAAATATGAACAGTATCAAATTATAGATAGCGACACCTATAATCTGTGTGGTGGAGCTTAGACCTGTCATCGTGGAATTTTGAAGATACGAGATTTCGTACAACATCAATAGGTCACCGACAGATGCCAGCATAGACCAACCCACGATACCAATAGTCGTACTCCTAGTGCGTTTTAGGGACGCAATACAAATAACGAAAAATGTACGTACCGATTGGTAATAACCTACGAGATATCTGATACGAATTTGAAAGAGACCACAAGCCGTCCTGATGATTGGGAAACCATGAAACAGGCTGTAGACGGATGGTGATCTCCTTTGGATTCGTAACAGATTTCTCATATTCTCTATATATATATATATATATATATATATATATATATATATATATATATATATATATATATACAGTGCTTCTCAAAAGTCCCCTCCCCCCCTCTTATTTTCGGAACGATTATACATAAATAAGTGAAATTTGGAAACTGAATATCAAAGGTTGTGAACTTCCCTACTAGTGATGATAGATGACGAAATCGTCAAAGATGACGTCACAAGGCCATTGTGACCAATAATTTTAAATGGAACCCTACGGCAAGCGACACCTCTTTTGAAAGATATCGAAAAAACCTATTCAATGATACTAATTTTGTTTGTGTTTATGGCAGTTTTAATGGCTCATTAGTAAACATTAAAATTTGAATTCCATTCAGTATGATATTAATTACAGATTTAAGAATCAGTATCTACTCAACGTAATTGCTCGAAGTGACCTCCATTTACTTCCTGACAGTGAAATATCCTATTATTAAACTCTTCTCGTACCTTTGCGAATGTGTCTGCGGAAACAGCCTCACATTCTGCAACAATACGTTGTTTTGAAACGTCAATATTGTCAGGTTCAGTGGCGTTAACCTTCGATTTAAGGTACCCCTACAAAAAAAAAAACAAAGGTGTGAAATCCGGTGATCGAGCTGGCCATTCCGTTGAACCTCGTTGTCCAATCCATCTACCACGATACTCCTCATCCAAATACCGTCTTACTGCACCGTAATAGTGTGGAGGAGCACCATCCTGTTGGAATGTTATTTCCAAATTGCCGAATTCATCTGGATTATTTTCCAAAATTTCAAGGATTGACGGTTCTATTGCGTTTTGCAACAGCTCCAGATGAACCTCACCAGTTGAATTAGTATTAAAAAAAAGCCCAACGATGTGGTTTCCCAGGATACCTGCCTAAACATTCGCCTTCTGGAGAAATTGGGTATGTGTTTCACGAAACAGGTGAGGATTTGCGTCACTCCAATACCTCACATTATGTGTATTTACATTCCCATTCAGATAGAAATTACTTTCGTCACTAAAACAAATTGTTTCGACATAGTCTGGCTGTTGGTTAATTTTAGTTTCCATATTTTCACAAAATTCTAGTCTTCGGTCTGGGTCGTCGTCTGAGAGTTTATGAACCATTTTTAATTTGTATGGATGAAATTTGTTTTTTTTCAACACCCTGTATACTGTACTTTGACTGACTTTACAGGTAGATGCAACATGAGTTTTTGAAGAAGTAGGATTAATTATTACTTCTGCCAGTATATCAATTTTTTTCTCATTTGTGGTCTGCCAGATCGTTCCGCATCATTAATACTACCCGTTGTTCCAAACTTACGAAGAAGCTTCCTCAAATGAGTCCTCGCAACGGAGCGATCGAGAAACCTCTCATTAAAAATGAGTTCTGCTGCATGAATATTTTGTCCAGTTTCACCAAGAATTGGGATCGCTACTACTTTATCACCTAAAGCACGTACCATTTCGCTTCTTGAAGCACTTAAACTTTCGGCTCACAACAGTTTACCAACTTATCAAAATGTACAAAAATATTAAAAGTACCAAAAGCTGCTAAAACAGTAAAACTTTCGATCAACAATACACAAATTAATAAATGTACAAAAACTTGGACAATTACAAAAACGTCGAATTAGGGAGACTAACAAAAACGTCAGCTTATTTGACAACTATCCAGAGGCGGAGCTTCAATTTGGAATTTCAGTATTAACTGATTTAAGTCATCACAGCTTTGCGTTTTTTAAGAGCGAGTTGCCCAAACTGCCATAAACACAAACAAAATTAGTATCATTGAATAGGTTTTTCCGATACATTTTAAAAGAGATGTCGCTTGCCGTAGGGTTCCATTCAAAATTATTGGTCACAATGGCCTTGTGACGTCATCTTTGACGATTTCGTCATCTATCATCACTAGTAGGGAATTGTCATAATATTCCTGTTGCACTTTACTTGTTCGGTACTGTTGTAGAAACAGCAAGCGTTGTAGTTCTTTTGTACTTAATATCGCAGTGTACTCTGTTTCGTATTCGTCTATCGCTAATTTTCGTTTTTGTGGTAGGAGCGGTTGGACATTCGCAGTACTTGCGCTAGTAAATTGCCCACTAGCCGAAGAGCATGACATTTCTACATCTACACTTTTGTCTTTTTCCCCAACACCAAACTACTTGTGCCCTTCAATCCGTCTACTGGTAGAATTAGTGTCACCTTGCATAGGTTGCAGTATTTTTTTTTCCATTCCAACAATGTCATGGCTTTTTTCAAGTTTATTTCATTGTTGATTTCATGTTAATTATTTTGAGTTATCCTTTCGTATCTAGTGGTTTACCGAACATTACTTCATACTATTTGTGACTCGATAGCCCTTTTCACTTTCAAAACTTGGGATTTTTCCAAAATCACCAGGGATAATAATAATAAAAAACCATGTCAAGAAATGTTGTTCCTCCACAAAAAATCACATTAACTTGATATTGATTTGATGCTTGTTCAATGTTTTTCATCACCACATCATTCACTTGTACGTGAAGGATATCCTTGCCAGTATAAGGTAATCGTAATACATATGGAAACTGGAATATCCTTTCTCTTCTACCTTGTACTTAAAATCAAAACTTCATACTTCTACCTTCTACTTGCGAGGATTTCCTTTAGTTTTATACATACGGCGCATTATGAAACATCCCACTTCAGAAACTGATCAGATTCTAACATACCATTCAACATATAAATAATCCTCTGATTACCACAGCCCTACGGATTCTCTGATTGTCTACCTCAGGACTTCATTCAATAATTGTACATACCCAGAAGTACAACTTTGTCTGACGAAAAACACTAACTAGTTTATTTTAGTTCATCAAAATATTTTTTTTGGGTTAGAATAAGAACAGTCAAGTCAAGAATATTTCTTTTTCTTTCCCTTCACGAAAGCAAGTCAGTAGAAAATAACTCAACTCAACCGACAGAGGGCGTTCTTTCAAGCGACTGTGAATTCCAACCATAACTCTTGGGAATATAGAGAAAAGGGAAAGACAGTGACAGCAAAGATATTTTGTGCTTCAAGATAATTTTGAGCTATGGGTTAGCGAACCGTTTCTGTGTATTCATAGTTATCTAGTTAAATTGCTCTCAAGCTGAGCAAAATGAACTAATGAAGCAATATGGGACGTTACTCTTCACTAGAAGAGTTTTAAATATGAATAGGAACAACTGTTGCTGATTGAAAACCTGGCCAAATTAAGTATGCACTAGGTGGGAGTCAGAGGATCCCAAGAGTGTAGGGAACAATGAATTCTGGAAAATCGAAGAACTGAGTCGAATTCAATACTTCCTTGTGGGATGGTTTTCAAGATCCTGTATAGGAAGTGTAAGCGGCCCATTGTCAGAAGAATGGAATAATAACCCATGCAAAGTGAAATGCATTCAATCAATGTTTGGAAAAAGTATATATTTAGGTTTTGTGACCACTAGTTTAAAACAAATTCATCCCATAAGCTTTGAAAACAAGTTCAGTTTTGATTTAATTATTGATGATGACATGCACCACCTCTCTTTCTCTCTTTTGGAATCTGTCTAGTATGATTTTGTTTGACCACAAAGAAAAATATTAAATATTTTATTTTGATGGTTATGGTTTTTGTTTCGTTGTATATTTGGAGAAGTGTCTAGATCAGTGAAAGTCTGAGTTGATAATGAGTTGGGTTTATCTTTTACATTTGTCGTCCAAATTATAACTTCAAATGAACCAACTTCATTCTGCATGAATCAAAAAATTTATGAGAGTATTTGTTTTGACTTGTTGATCTGATTGATTGATGTGGACTGTATCACTTTTTTACCTTTATTTCATGAATACAAAGGGTAATGCTAGTTTTTGCAACACAACGCTACAATATAACAGATATGACATGAATGTCAACAAAAAACAATATTTATCTTTTGTCTCTTTGCGAGCCATAAATCTATATACTAAATAAGTCAGTAGCGGCACTTGTTCGGAGAGGTGAATTTCGGAACATGCCCCCGGCCTTGGAAGTCTCCAGCAAATCAAGACTTTCAAAAAAATTACATCACTCAGGCACCAATTGGTAACGGGCACAACCTCACAAGAGCTCTGGTTAAAATTCCATCAGCAGTTTTCACGGACGCTACACGGCAAACGCCATCCTTTCCTTGAATTAACTCCAGGACTCGCCCCAAACGCCATTTCATCACGGGTAAGTTAGTTTCTTTGACTAAAACGAGTTGAACTTGCAATTCGCTCTGGTTCTGTTTCCACTTGGAACGTTGTTGAAGCTCGCTTATGTATTCGCGGCTCCATCTCTCCCAGAAATGTTGTTGTAACTTCTGTAGATGTTGAAAATGCGACAGCTTTTTTTTCGGAACCTCGAATTGTAATGGATCTGGCATGCTTTGGATAGATCTTCCGATCAAGAAGTGAGCTGGGCTAAGGGGTGTCAAATCATCAGGTTGGGATGAAAGGGGACTTAAAGGACGGGAATTGAACACAGCTTCAATTTGTGTCAAAAGGGTTTGAAAATCCTCATAAGTTATTGACAAATTTCCAATCACGCGCCTGAGATGATGTTTAACGCTTTTTACTCCTGCCTCCCATGAGCCTCCGAAATGGGGTGAGTTGGCCGGAATGAAATGCCAATTAACATTAATATTGAGGGCCTGTTCACTGATGTGTGCAGGAATATCCATCAGAAAACTACCTGAAGTTTGTAATTCATGACTTGCGCCTATGAAATTAGTTCCGTTGTCGAAAAAAATGTCTGTTGATTTGCCACGACGTGATACAAATCGCCTTAAAACTTGAATAAAGGCCTCCGCAGTCAACGAAGTTACCAAATCAACACGAATAGCGCGGGTCAGAAAACAGACAAATACGCAAACCCAAGCCTTTGATACTTTAGCACCTCTGCCTTTTCTGACTGTTATAACAAATGGGCCAGCATAATCGACGCCTACCTTACTAAAAGGAGGAGAAGGTTCCAACCTAGACTTTGACAAGTTCCCCATTATAGGTGCAATAGCTTGTTTCGAGTACTTGCAACACCTTATACAAGATCGAACTATCTTTTTTGACATATTACTGCCTGAAATTGGCCTATCGGTCCCGCTAGTCCACGACAAACCTATCGTTCTACATTGTTGAATATCTTCTGGTGAAAACTTAAATGGCTCGGATTCAATTTTACCCGAGAAATCATCTATTACCGAGCGCATATTCGAACGCAATTAACGAAGTTCAAATCCCCCAGTTAGAAGGATCTGATCAATTCTTTCACAAATGTGTTTTGCTTTCTCAGGTGTATCTGCACCGGTAACTAAATCATCCACGTACATATCAGTTTTGATGATACGAGAAATTTTGGGATTGCAATTCTCGTGAATGTCGGCTAATTCGTGTAAACAACGAATAGCTTAGAATGATGCCGCGGTCATGCCATACACCAAACGGTTTATTCTATAAGTCCGCAACGGATCGCCAGGGTTTGATCGTCATACGATTTCTTGCGAATTTCTTTGCTCGGGCTCAATCAATACTACATCATCTTGATATCGCTCGTGATAATTATTGCATGCATTCTAAATCGCAGAATGATTGATAGCAAATCATACTGTGAAATCGTATCGGTCATTTGCAAATCATTTAGACTAACACCTGTAGTCGAGGGGGCGGACGCATTGAAAACTACACGTAATTTAGTGGTAATGCTGTTTTCGCGCGAAACCCCGTGGTGCGGCATATAATATTCAACCTCGTTTCCGAAATCTGAATCTTCTGACCTATGTCCTAATGACACGAACTCATTTAGAAAATCATTGTATAACCCTTTTAAATTCTTGTTAGACTGAAGTCTTTTTTCTAAACGATAGAACTGTTCAATCGCAACACGTGATTCGCCTAATTTTTCAATGGTATCTTCAAGTGGTAAAGACACTATGGATCTTCCGTTCTTATCAGGACGAACCGTATTTGGAAAAACTTGTTAGCATAAAATTTCTTGGCTGGAAAATGCTTTCTTGTGATCCATTTCTTCAACCTCCCAATTTTGTTTTCTGCAAAATAGGCTTTGATGATCCTAACTTTGTTTGCTCATTGCATAATAATTCCCAGAAATAATCTGCTCCAATTAAAATGTCTATTTTTCCAGGATTATGAAAGCTTGGATCGGCTAGTTCAATTTCAATTGGAAAATCAAGATAGAATTTACTTATGTTTGAGTCGGAAAAAATTCCTGTTATATTTTCAATGACAATCCATGAGATTTCGAAATGAAACGAATCATGAATCGACTGTACATGTACATTGCATTTATGTTTCACAAATGGAAGCTTGTTATTGAATCCTGAAACGGCTAAATTAGTTTTTATTTTCGGTAATTTTAATCTATTACTGAAATCAGTTGTAATGAGTCCAAAACAACTCGTGCAGTTTGTTCCGCGCACTTATCATTTCTGACAAACACCGAAGCGCTTGAAAGCAGCACACTGCTGGCTGTAACCCTTTTTGACAGCGTGCATATTGATGTACTGTTTGTATGAAATTCGCTCGACTCGGCTTCGTCGGCCGTGTCTAAATTGCCGGTTTTGGTTTTCACGTGTGCGTTGTGCAGTATAGAAGTTTTTTCATGGAGAAGAGTATTGTGTTTGTTTGAACAGTATTTACAATCGCTGAAACATCTTTCACTTGATGATTGCTGCGTAAGCAATTATTGCATAATTGTTGATGTCGTATTTTGATTTTTCGATCTTCAACAGGGAGCCTCAAGAATTCCCGGCAACAATAAATACTATGTTCCTTCTTGCAATAGGCACAAACGTATTGGCGTGATGACTCTGTGGAATGTTTGCCATGCAAATTTCTTGTGATATTTTTCACGTATTCGCGTTTTCGAACTTGTTTATCTTGGGGCTCGTTGGATGATTCAATAGTTTCGGGCAGGTCAGTTCTATTTTTTATAAAATTGTTCAATTCTTGAAGTGTGGGGACATCGTTATTATATCTGTCCTTTTCCCATTCTTTTTTTGTACATTTGTATTACTTGCTTGTTATAATATGAATCACCAACGTCTCCCACTTTCCGACGGCTTCACCTAATTGCTCTTAACTTCTTAAATGCTCATTTTATTCATCTTCAATGTTTCTAAATTGCGTTGAAGATTCATGCGTAATCTGCTTTAGATTGAGAATGGCCTCAACATGATTTTGAACTAATAATCTTTCATTTTCAAATCTGTCACAAAACATATCCCAAGCTACCTTATAATTGGCATCGGTAAATTCTATTGATTTCATAACTTCCGAAGCTCCTCCCGTTAGTGAGGCTCTAAGGTGGTGACATTTTTGGATGTTGCTTATTTGTCCGTTTGACTGAATTAGAGATTTGAATACGTCCCGAAATTCCATCCATTGGTCATATGAACCGTCAAATTTCGGTAACTGAATTATAGGGAGTTTGACCCCTTCTGGATGAATTTGTTGTACGCCACTATTGGCGGGTGCAGTTTTTGAAATCGGAATCGCTTGGGCGATTGAAAAGAGAAATGCTTTTGTTCGGACATGCTTTCGTGGAATCTATTTTCGAATAACTCGCGTTCTGAATATTCATCTTCGATATCTTTACTTTCCGATGAACATTCAATTTCGTTTTGAACTTGATCAAATTGATTTAGATACTGATCCGATGTGAAAATACGTTGCTCGATTTCGATGTATTTAATGTCACTGATGACACCTTGATTTTCTGCAATGTTTTTTTTTGACGTTACTGATGTATTTTTCAAATGAATGAAGTTTTCGTTTAATAGACTCTCTACTTTTTTAGGGTCCCTAGAGACATGATTGGAATGCTTTGAAAGGGAAAATACTATGAAACTGTTTTGAAGGGAATGGAGTAATAGAAATGCTTTGGAATATAGGAACTCACTCTGATGTCGGTTTCAATGGGAGTAAACTTGCTTTCTCCTTCACGCAATCTGCTGCGCATATTTGGGTACTTCTTCAACTTGTCGCTGAGCTGAGCCAACCGAATGTTTCCAATGCTTAATCCGGCGGTTCGAATGGACCATGTTTTGACTTGTTGAACTGATTGATTGATGTGGACTGTATCACTTTTTTACCTTTGTATTCATGAAATGAAGGTAAAAAAGTGATACAGTCCACATTAATCAATTAGTTTAACAAGTCAGAACAGTATTCTTTAGGATTTTACCCAACCAAAATCCCTTCGCATTGAGAGCACTTCCATCTTTTCAAGAACAATTATGTGAAACAATTGAAAATTAATGGAATCATGTTATATAATGAAGAAAAGTATCCTTGTTGAATTATCATAGGTGACTTTTGAGTCGGCTGCCGTTACCAAGGATCACGGCCGTTGAATTGAATTTCGCGAACTGCGTTGCGTACGCGAACAATTCGTTTCACATACGGTTGCTCAAATAAGTGTTTTATTATTCACACAGCAACTCACCTCTTGTGGAGGAATGTCATAAGTTCTTGTCCTCAAGTCCACTCTGGCATAAGCGTCGATGCATGGTAAAATGAAGAATATTCCTGAAATAAAAGAATCATTCAGGAAATCTATCAATGCTGTCATAATAAATGTTTCAACAATTCTTCCAAAGACCTTCTGTGAACTAGTTCAATTTTCTACTTCACTTGGATATCATTTTAGAATATTTTTTTGTATATCAAATGGTTTTGTTCTGCTTTCATCATTTTAATCGGTCTTTTCAATGAGCACTTAGAGAATAAGTTCGACAGAATCTTCTGATTACACATTTTCATAGGAAAAATGTTTGAATGATTGCAATATGGTGAATGAGTTGGAAAAAATGCACCTCAAAAGTGCATTTCTGTCTGAAATAATTGAGTGGGAATTCAATACAAAATCTGTTTTATGAATGATAAAACAATACAATAAAAAAAATCGTAGACATGTTTTTATAATCAAAATTTAGTTTTCTACTGAAAATGTATCAGTCTCGTGGGATGTGAGGTGGAATAAGAAACTATGGAACTCTTCTACACATCACTGTAACAACTGATTTCTTTCCAAAATAGAGCACCCATTGAAAAAAAGCATACCTTCAATTTATTTTTTCAAATCTATGAAAGTTACGAGAAAATGGCTTTTAATTGTCCAGTTTCAATACCCTGTACCTCTGCAAGAAAGTAGCTTTGTGAAAAAATGCATGTGAAAGTGTCATACATTTTTTTGATCGAATATCCAGTTGTAATTTGAACCAGAAATTAGGATTGTAAAATTCACTTCAGCCGAACTATTTTTCCATAACTAGTATGTTTGTATTCATAAAAGCGCAATTATCTTGAAAACGGTTGGTTTTTCCGAATTCAAACATGTATACATTTTTTACTCAAAATTGAATGTGAAATTGGAAAAATCAATAATTTCTCTGATTTTACGAGTAGCGTAGAAAATTTGAGAGAAAATGGACTGATACTTTTCTTGTACACCACTGGTGGCAACTGGAAATGTGATTTTTTTTTCAAAATAAAGCACTTATTGAACAATTAACTTTTTTCAGATGTAATTGGGAAATGTTCAAAACTATGGAAGTTATGAATGAAAAATACTTTCAATTTTTCATATTCAACACATTGTATCTCTGCAACGAACGACATTTGAGAAAAAATATAATAGGAAAGTCCCATTTATTTTCTGGAGGAAATCTTCCCTTCCAATTTGGAACCATAGTTTCGGGACACCCTGTATAATAAATGAACATCAACTTCGGTATATATTGAATAAATGTAGTTTTTTGTAGAGGAACAACGTTTGTTGACATGTTTTTTGGGTAACGTTCCACAGTCTGAAAATAAGTAAGTAGGTAAATTTATTCAGGCTAGTGTTTCATCTACAATATCAATCCATAACTGAAACTAGAAAAAAAAATTATGAATTACAGATTATGTTCCAGACTGATCTACCTAAGCAAAGCTTGTGTTTTAGTCATCAGCCTGAAGTTGTAAAGTTTATACCTACATTTTGAAGAATGAAAATTGAGGAGAAAATAAGAGTTATATACAATGTGAAGATCAAATTTGTTGTGATGAGGGAGAGAGAGTAGGGTGTTTTTTTTTTCATTCAAGTTCATACACGGTGTTTAGTTTGTTATAATTGAGGCTCACAAATTCTTTGAGTTTAGATTTCATTTTGAATTTATTAGGGATGATTCTGATATCTATAGGGACTAGGTTTAACAGTTTTTGCCCAAAGTATGATATGAATCTCTGCGTGTGGGTTAGTCTACAGAGAGGAGCATTTGTTTTCTGTTCAGATTTAGCACGTGTGTTGTATATATGGCTTATATGAGAGATGGGATTGTTTTGCACCCATGTTAGGCAATGGTAGGTGTATAGTTTTCTTACTTCAAATAAGGCAGATTCTTTGTAAAGGTTTTCAGTTGAGTATCTTCTATTTTTCTTAAAAATTATTTTTAATATAGTGTTTTGCATAACTTCAAGAACGTGTAATGATATTTTACTAAAACCACCCCATATAATGATGCAATATCTCAATATGGATTCAGCAAGTGAGTTGTAAATCATAAGTAGGAGTTTTTTATTATTAAAATTTCTAAGTTGATAGAATTTATAGACTAACTTATTAAGTCTTTCAACTGTATTATCTGCGTGTTCTTCCTAACGCAGGTGTTGGTCCACATAAATACCCAAATACTTTATGTTGTCAACTTTTTTGATTTTTGGACATGAACACTGCGTTGGCGATCGGCAGAGATATTTATGAATAGTGAGTATGCTATTCATGGGCTGATCTTTTTTTGTTGTGGTTAATGCAATAAATTTAGTTTTTTCTAGATTCAGACTCAGAAGGCTCATATTCAACCAAGAGATAACATAGTTTAGCCCTGTTTCAGCTTTCTCGTAGACTTCTTCCCAGGAGTTTCCTTCAAATAAAAGAGCAGTGTCGTCCGCGTAAGATATTATCCTGCAATTGATGTTCAAAAGTTTATAAAGACTGTTGATATAAATCAAAAATAAGATTGGACCTGATACTGTACCCTGTGGGACGCTCATGGTGATAGGTAGTAGATCGCTGTGAAGACTGTTTATTTCAACCTTTTGTTGTCTGTTAGATATATAGTTTTTGAATAGATCTAGTGTAATTCCTCTAACTCCTATAGTTTCTAGACGTTTCAGGAGAATTTGATGATTGACAGTATCAAAGGCACATCTAAGAAAACCGTCAAGCCCTTTTTTGGTCATTAAAATTTTTCCATACACTGTTTATCAGTTGGAATATTGCATTTTCAGTTGACATGTGTTCTCTGAATCCAAATTGGCCATCAAATAAGATATTATTTTTCTCCCAAAAATCAATCAGTCTATTTTTCAAACACTTTTCGAAAACCTTAGCAAAATTATCAATAATGGTCCTCTTTGTAATATACCAGCTGCTTTCAAGGAATCTATAACCACCCCAATTTTCAAAACTGGTGACAGAAAACTTACAACGAATTACAGACCAATGTAATTCGTTGTAAGTTTTCTGTCACCAGTTTTGAAAATTGGGGTGGTTATAGATTCCTTGAAAGCAGCTGGTATATTACAAAAAGGACTCCATAGAAGTAAATTGTGTTCTTTTATAAATTGCGCTGTTATACTGTCAGGACCTGGAGAGCTATTCTTTTTCAAAGTAGATATTATTTTATTAATTCCATTTCTTGATACTGGGCTCAGAAAAAAGAATATGCAATATTACATTCAATTTCCGGGATAGTGTCATGTTTATCAATTTACCTTGTCAGCTGTTGTCCTATATTTGCAAAGAAATTATTAAAGTAATCTGATTTTTCCTTATCATTAATTAGTTGTCCACTTTTATTTGTAATATTATATTTATCTTTTTGTTTTAAGTTATTGTTCATCATTTCATTTGAATTTTGCCAAATTTTCCTATAATTCTGTTGGGCGTCGTGAATCTCATTTATGTAATGATTATTCTTATGAGTTTCAATTAGATTGTTAAGATAGTTTCTGTACTTTTTGTATTCTTCATTCAGTTCTTCGGTATACCGCATATTTAATGTTTTCTTCAGGTTGTCTCTGAATCTGATTGATGTTGAAAGACCTGTAGTCATCCAAGGTTTCAGTTTTTTTTTGAAAGTTTTATGGATTCAGTTTGGTAATAAAAGAATATATGTTTTAATTTTTCAATAAATAGGTTGTAAGCATGTTCTGGGTCATTTGATGTCAATATATCAGTTCATTCCGCTTTTTCGAAAAAAAAATTTCACTTTATTTTGATTTATAAAAATAATATATGTTTCGGTATTAATTGTGCATGGATTCAGTGAGATTGACTGTATTTTTATGGAAAGCATAATTGTGTAATGATCGGTTGAACTGGTAGTGTAAATATATGTTTTCAATAACAGTTTTTCCAATATGTGTTTCCAGAAGTTTTATTAGGGTTGAGGAAGAGCTGTCTTTCGTTACACGGGTTGGCTTATTGATGTAAGAAAAATATCCTTGTTGCGCCATCAGGTATACGTAGTTTGTGGTGTTTGTCTCCGAACTATTCAATATATTTATATTGATATCACCCATGAATATGTTCACATCAGCACTCCTCTGAGCAGACAAAAAATGCTCCATGTCTTCCAGGTATAGACTCAGGTTAGTAGAAGGGGGACGGTAACAAGCTGTGATGATAAGATATGTTGTTCCACGTATATTCTATTTCTAAGAGCTTGATTTCAGTAAGATGTTTTATAGTGGTAATATAATCGATGGAACTTTTGACATATACGATAACACCAACATTTTGGTTGAAATTAGAATCGTTATATAGTATTTCAAATTCTGGGATCTTGAAATCATCTACATTCTTAAGTAACCATGTTTCGGATAGAATAATGATATCCAGATTGTTAGTGTTAAATCTCTCAATATACAACAAGAACTCATCAGAGTTTTTACCTAGACTTCTTATGTTGAAGTGAACTATATTAAGATATTCATTTCCACAAAATTTTTGTTAGTTATCTTCAATGTTTCCAAACACCAGAGTCTCTCTCTCCTTATAGTTATTGAGCTCATCCAAGTAGTTCATCATATAAAAATAATACACAATGGAAAAAATATAAGAAAATATATACAGAGCAAGAAAAGAAAAAAATATAAAGGGGGTTTCCAAATGAATAAGAGGGAATGAAATTATCATCAGAAAAATCTATACAAGTGTAGAAAGGGCAAACTGATTAGTTCACCCCGATAAGTTACTGCGTTCACCAAATTATATTTCCTATAGGAAAATGATTCGATTTGTCAGTAACTTCTCGTTCCCTGCATATGCCTATGGAAGATTCGAAATAAACTTCCCTATATAGTACCCGGAACGTCAATCAAAAACTATTTAGAGAAGTATCTTTTGAATTTTTACTATTTTTTTATAGGCATATTCAGGGAACGAGAAGTTACTGACAAATCGAATCATTTCTCTATGGGAAATATAATTTGGTGAACGCATCAGTTGCCCTTTCTACACTTGTATAGATTTTCCTGATTATATTTTCATTTTCAGACTGTGGAAGGTTACCCAAAAAACATGTCAAGATTCGGTATCTAGTTAATAACATTATAAATTGCGATTAATAATTAGTGCCAAAACGACAGATAGACAGATTCCAACATGACCGCAGGAAAGACATCAAGTAATTGAGTTTTAAGTGTCTATATGATTTCTTCATCCCAACGTGGAACTAAATTAGTCGCTCAGTTTATATTTTCCAAGGAAAATATGATCCTCTGTACAGTTCACTCTGTAACTTACTGTTAAAACTTGGTAGGGACAAAAGAGTGGGTAGGAGTATATTTTCCGTGTTACGATTTATAACTCATTTGTTTTCTGTGCGTTTTACTGCAAGCAGTCCAGAAGATTGTTACGGTAAACTAATATGCATATATGAACTAATAAATATTTCCATTCTGGCAATTTCAACTCATTATAGAAATATAAAAACTCGAAAGATAGAAGGAAAACCAAGTTCTGATATAACACTTCGATGCTGTCGAAAAATTATCATTCTCGCTGTCATGTGACTAGAAAGATGGTGAACGGCGCGTGGAAATATTTCGATCGATCGAAGCCAAGCAACTGTCTTATATTGGTAGTTTCCATTTAGAAAAATTACCGGCTAGCAAATTTTTCGTAGGATCCGCCGGAGAGAACGAAACAGCAAAATTCAAAGAATAGTGATGTACAACATTTCCCCTCGATCCCTGCTTCCCTATGAAAAACACAAAAAAAAATCCGTGATCTAAAATCCCTAACACCGCATTTTTCGCCAGTGTCTACCCTCTGGGGGTAGAAAGAACGTTACTGTCGCCTTGTCCAAGTGTAATGGCGTAACCCCCACGAGGAAAATTACGGAATGGTGCAAGGGTAGCCTCTGGGTACGCTGTATTGTTACACTGAGAATACGGCGAAGGAGCAGGTGCCTCTGCGGTTCTGCCCCAGCCTCACAGGGAGTTGTCGTCCAGGTAGGGTTAGAGTTGATTCATGCATGAATTAGTGGTAAGGACTGAGAAATACAGGTTAATATTTATTTGTATTCTTTATTCAACTGAAAATCCACTTTTGCATCTGGAACTCGTTGAAACACAAGTTGAGAGTACGATTCTTTCGTTATTGAGCGTGTTGCTCAACCGTGATCAAATATTATTAATTCGGAAAAAATTTGCAGGTAGAGGTCTACACTTTCGAAATATTCCCAACATATTTTCGATCTTCTGAATATCAATATGGTATCCAAATGGAATCCCAATCTTTCCAATAAATCGTAAATATGATATCTTCGCAATTAAATTATGATAAATTCTGCAATTCTTGGTTTTCCAGGCATCCGTGCTCAGTTCATTGAAAATATAGTGGCAATATATAATATATTCAACAAATAATAGCAGGTTTCAATAAACCAATCGAAGAAATTGCCAAAAACCGCTGTTTTGAGCTAACAACCTGAAAATTTTGATTTCGATATGCGATGTAGACCAAGAGCCCGTGTCACTTCAAAAACTTATCATGAATTTACGCACATTGGATACGGGAACTTGTGTTATCGATGTCGACAATGCTACAGACATGCACGCCATACATTTTTTCCAGGCCGAAGTGATGATAGGAGGGATGCTGAACTGTTATGAAGATGAAGGTGAGAAATATTGAAAGTTCACGACTTGTAAAAAACAAAAGTTTACAATAAAATAAAGCGACACTTGATGATTGCAGTTGTTTTAAACTTGGCGTTCACCTGCAACGTTTGAAATAGGCCAATAGAACGGGCCCAAAAAAATCTGAGAGTTTACTACGGACAATTGTAGGAATCTTACCATTTGCCTTTGAACAAATTTTCAGTGAATTTTCAATATTTTTCACCTTCTTCTTTATAAAAGTTCAGCATCCCTCCTACCATCACTTCGCCCCAGAAAAAATGTATGGCGGGCATATCTGTAGCTTTGTCGACATGGATAACGCAAGTTCCTGAATTCAGTGTGCGTAAACTTATGATACGTTTCTGAAGTGACACGAGCTCTTGGTCTAATAGCATTCGTTACGGCGAAAGCGCCAGGAGTGACAGCTCTGCTGAGAAATCACGTATTTTACAAGCTTTCATTTAATTTCACTTGTTAGTTCGTTCGTTCGTTCTCCGAATAATTTGAAATTTGCAGATGTTCATAATTCCGGTGACAATGCAATTTGGAATTTTTGTTACAGAAAAAAAACAGAATGGCGGCTCCAGGATGGCGCACAAAATTTGTAATAATGGTCCGACTTGATTCAAAATTGTATGTGGGGGTTTTCGGGGTCAAAGATAATGAATTTTTGGTCAAAATTCATGAATTCAGGATGGCGGCTCCAAGATGGCGGGCGAGTTTTGTGATTATTGTCCGATTCAATTCAAAATTGATATATGAGGGTTTTTGGGGTCGGAGATTATGAATTTTTCGTCAAAATTCATGAATTCAGGATGGCGGCTTCAAGATGGCGAACGAGTTTGGTGATTATAGTCCGATTCAATTCAAAATTGGTATGTGGAGGTTTTAGGGGTCGAGGATTATGAACTTCTCGTCAAAATTTACGAATTCAAGATGGCGGCTCCAAGATGGCGGACGAGTTTTGTGATTATAGTCTAATTTGATTCAAAATTGGTATGTGGAGGTTTTCGGAGTCAGAAATTATGAAATTTTAATCAAAATCCATAAACCAAAGATGGCGGCTCCAAGACGGAGGACGAGTTTTGTGATTATGGTCCAATTCGATTCAAAATTGGTATGCGGGGTTTTCGGGGTCGGAAATTATGAATTTTTTGACAAATTTTATAAATTCAAGATGGCGGCCCAAAGATGAAGAACGAGTTTTGGCATTATGGTCCGATTCGATTCAAAATTGGCATGCAGCGGTTTGCACGGTCGGAGGCTTTGAATTTTTCGTCAAAATTCATGAATTCAAGATGGTGTCCCCAAGATGGAGGACGAATTTTCTGATTATGGTAAAATATTCAAAATTGGTATGTGGGGATTTTCAGGTTCGGATATTATGAATTCTTTGACAAAATCTACAGAATCAAGATGGCGACTTCAGGATGCCGAACGAGTTTTGTGATTATGGTCAGATTCTATTCAAAATTGGTGTGTGGGAGCTTTTGGGGTCGAAGATCATGATTTCTTCCAGCTCAAAAGTTACAGGAAAAAGATCTTGTAATGACGATGCTCTATTAGAAATGAATAGATTAAGGCGAAGTAACTGAAAAGCAAAAAATTAAATTACCAATAAAAAACCTTTTCAAAGACAAGCTTTTGATCAAGCTGTTCACTAAAACGTATAAAATAAGATTGAGTCATCGCTGACAATGATTTGATTATTTCTTGTTGAATTATTTGGTTTCAAAAAGCTTGTCGCGCGATTTGTAATGAAATTTGTACTTCAACAAGTTGTTACTTACCAACCAATCAATGCGCAATCGAATAAATTGGTACCTGCTTTTATGACCACTTCGCGCGCCAACTTTTTGAAACCAAATTATTCAACAAAAAATAATCAAATCATTGTCAGCGATGACTGAAACTTATTTCATACAATTTAGTACATGGCTTAAATAAAAACTTGTCTTCAAAACGGTTTTTAATTAGTAATTTTTCATATGTTCGGTCTCGCGCAGTGCCCATACGCATGGAGCGTTGCTATTCTGCCAGCACCCGATATCGGAGAACTGACATGTTTTTCTGGCTCTCGGTTCTGAACAACAATTTCGAAATTGAAAATCCTGAGGAACACCCAATTGTCGTTATCGCCAACGCAGCAGAAACCAACACGAAAATGATTGCGGTACTCTGAACATGCCAAATCATCTCAAATTTCAAAGCATGGCAGGGCATGATGTTGTCGTTCCTACTGATTGTATTGGATATTCGTTTCATACACAGCATTAGTTAGGTTAGGGTTAGGTTAGTTCATTTACTCTAATCTAATCACTCATATGACCCCTGAACGTGTCTGTCTGAACGTGTCGGTGTTTGTCCTCTGTTAAAACTTGTGCTGATACTGTGATTTTATTGGTAATAAAAATGGTGACGACACAATATTGATTTCAGAAAGCATCGGAAAAATATTTTCCGAAGAACTTGAGAAATACACGGAAAAATTAGTCAACGAAATAGTTATTCTGAGAGAACAGGTTGAACTTCTGGAACAAAGTAATAATGATATGTTCAGACTCCTAACAACTGACCCAAACTATGTCATTCGTCGTAATGGTAATAAACAAACAAAATATTTCGAACAAAATTTGCATTCTATAAACAGTGACACCTCGGCTTCATCAAATATATCCGCTGATGCAGTAGTAGAAACCGAGAGCAATGGCCTAGTGCCAAAAAAACAATACACACAGTCAATGGGAAACCGCAAGCTTCAAAAAATCAAAACGAAAAAAGGAAGTCCATTCAAATCAGTGCTTTGCTCCAAGTCTCTACAAGACGACACAGTCGAATATGTCGAAGAAAAGAGAAAGCAACAGAGTTATACGTGGAACAAATTCGAGTGATAATGCGGAGATTCCAGCTCAGCGACTCCAATGCTTTGGCTATACGTAGGCCGATGCAAACCAACAGTGACTGCAGATAAAGTGAAGGCGTACCTCAGCAAACGTTCTCCGAACCATGATTTTGAAGTTGAACTACTAAACAGTTTGGGAGGATTGAAATCATTCAAGATAGGTGCAAGTGAGGAACTTCAAGATGCACACTACAATCCATCGTTCTGGTCAAGAGAGGTTCTCGTAAAAAGGTTTTAATTCAGGGATTCCTTTCGTGACAGACGACCAGAAAACAATTTTTAATTTCAATACAAAACACACATGCTATGAATCAAGAAATAATTATGATAATCATAATGTTGTACATATAAATTCCCAGTCAATCATTAACAAATCACCCAAATTGAATTACTGACAAAAACCAGAAATATTGATATTTTATTTATTTCCGAAACACGGTGTATTGACAACATGAATACCGTCAATATTGACGTATACAATATTGCAGATTACTATAACAGGAAGAATCATAAGCATGTGGGGCACTTATAATAATATTCGAATAAAAAAACTTGAAAATATTTCTACACTTTCGGAGGAGATGCATATAGAATGCTGTGCCATCTCAATAATCCTGGATGTCAAAAAAAATTGTCTAGCAAATTTCTATAGACCGCCAAATGGAGATATTGATATTTTTGGATACATATTTACAGATATTTTGAATGAATGCTTCATTCACACTTTCTGAAAATGTTATAATAAGTGGAGATTTCAATATAGATAACCCACGTAACAACATAGTGCTCCAGAAATAAAGGAACAAAAAATTATTCCTAGATATACTGGCTAGTTATAACTCAACTTTCGAAAATAATACGCCCCCGAGAGTTCTAACAGACAAAAAGGGAATCGAATGCACATCACAAATAGATTACTTTGTCACAAATTTTCATCACGACCTTTTTTCAGAAAATGTAGAGCAATTCAACATAGGCGACCACCTGAGCCTCATATTAACATTTAGAATATCCCCGCCAACCGAAAATTGCCCTAATAAAGAAACCATTACTAGAAGGGACACTCGAGATGATAACTTACGCCAACTGGAAGATGTCATGTCGAAAGAGAACTTTGATGATCTCTTCGAGTGTGTGCCTAACATTGACAATGTTTATGATATTTTTCTCAACACAATTACATATGCAGTTGAAATAACATGTCCCCCAATTCAAGTGCAAATCGATTAATGTAATAAAACAAATTGGGTAACAAATAATTTTCTGGTTGAAAAATTTGTGCGAAAATGAAAAAATTTCATTGATGAAACTAAAAGAATGAAGAAAGAACACAGACGTTATAGCAATTCAGCGAAATATGAATATACCCAAAAAAACAATAGTCCCAACGACCCCCGTGAAATTCAAAAACTGGTTTGGGAAGTAGTTGGTTCAACAACTGGGAAAATTAAAACCAAACCTCCAAATAAAATGATTGTCAATGGCGAGCTGTCGTCAAACACTCGTGAAATATCGAACGCATTCGCAAAATACCACTCCAATACAATTTAAGATCTCATCGCAACCCACTTCTCAATCGATACTCCCATGACCTGTACTGAAATGGCACCTACTTTGAACACATTCTATTTTAACCCGCTGAATTCATATGAAGTTATAGATGTTTTACGAGACCTTAAAAATAAAAATTCAGTTGGAGCAGACTGCCTGTTAACAAGAGTTATAAAAATCATAGACAGATATATTGCGGAGCCACTTCCATATATTATCAATTTATCAGTAGACACAGAAACCTCCTCAAATATGCTGAAGATCGGTAAAGTAATTCCAATCTACAAAAAACAGAATCAACTCTTTTTAGAAAACCATCGACCTATAACTATCCCTAGTGTGATTGGTAAAGTAATTGAGCGTTGTATATATGATAGATTATTTCCATTCCTACTGAAATATAATATAATTACTGATTGTCAGAATGGATTTATTCCGGGCTTTTCGACTGGAACTGTATGTGTCAATTTCATCGAATACATCCAAAAGTGTTGATAGTGGTAAGTAGGTCGGTGCGCTCTTTTTCGACCTGTTGAAAGCGTTCGACTCCATCGACTTAAAATTTGTTGGAGACAAACTTTACGCCCTGGGGATACGAGGGAATTTTCTTTCATGGATCATTCCATTTCTGAGTTTAAGGAGAATACAGGTACAGTTAGGAGAAACCAAATCAGATATTCTTGAAATTGATGTTGGAGTTCCTCAGGGCTCAGTATTAGGACCTTCGATTTTTCTCCTATTAGTAAACGACATGCCATCCTATATCAAATCGAAATGCACAGTTTTGTTTGCCGATGATACTTCCATTGCAGAGGAGACCGAAAGTCCTGCAGAACTCCAAATTAGGCTAAATAAAGTAGCAAATCTACTCACTACATGGTGTAAATGTAATACACTAGTAGTGAACGCCAGGAAAACACTCATGTTGCAGTTCTTAGAGAAAAAAAAATCTCCATAAAAGTTAATGTCAATGATACCACTATCGAACATTCAGAACAAACCAAGTTTCTGGGTATACACATTGATGAAGCACTATGCTGGAAATATCAAATTGATTATGTTTGCAGAAAATTATCAAGTGGGTACTTCGCTCGGCTACAGCTGAAAAAACAACTTGACCAAAAACTACGATCAATGATTATTATGCTGTTATATATTCACATATCACGAATAATATCGTTTTATGGGGAGGAGCCACTGAAATAAATAGAGTATTCGTAGCCCAGAAGAGAGTTATTAGACTTTTATTCAACTTGGAAAGAACTGACTCATGTTGAAAAGGGAAACATTCTCAATTGAGATTGCTTCTTGAAAATATGTTCCCCATTTCTTCCGGTCTTTCTGATGATCGTGGAAGCGTGAAATAGATTTTCGTCGACAAAAATGTATTGACGACCTAGTGAATGCGATGTCTCTCCTGAGTCAATGTTACGAATGATTTCTGGTGAGTACTCTCTTTTGGAAAACATTCTTCTTTGCCTCATTCATCTTTATAAGTTCTTAATCAATACTGGAATAGAAAATCAAATAACTATCTGAATGAAAATGCAAATTTTCAATTTCAGATTTTTTCTTTTGAGTTAGGGCCTTTTCAGAATATCTATCAGATGTAGTTCAATGTCCAGCGTGGCTTCAGCCGGAAAAGTGGTTGTTTTCTGTTAGACACTCACAAAAAATAACGTCATTTTAATCGTGGATTTTTCAATTAACAGAAAAATATTTTTATCAATATTCAATTGAGAATGTTTCCCTTTTCAACATGATTACCTCACAAGAGGTTATCTTGACAATGGAAGATAGTGACTAAAGTTTATCTTTCAGTCGCAGATGATTCCACATCTGATTTTATGAACATCCTGTTTATATTTTCATCAAATCAATCTATCATACCCCATGACAGGTTTTAATGTCAGAAAACACTAATTTCAAAGTGTCTCTCCAAAAGAAATGATTCTAACTTTTTCCATCTTTGCAAAGTGAGATTGCTTCTTGAAAATGTGTTTCGCATTTCTTCCGGTCTTCCTGATGATCGTGGAAGCGTGAAATAGATTTTCGTCGACAAAAATGTATTGAAGACCTAGTGAATGCGATGTCTCTCCTGCGTCAATGTTACGAATGATTTCTGGTGAGTACTCTCTTTTGGAAAACATTCTTCTTTGCCTCATTCATCTTTATTAGTTCTTAATTAAGACTGGAATAGAAAATCAAATAACTATCTGAATGAAAATGCAAATTTTCAATTTTAGTTTTTTTTCTTTTGAGTTAGGGCCTTTTCAGAATATCTATCAGATGTAGTTCAATGTCCAGCGTGGCTTTAGCCGGGGTAGTAGTTGTTTTTTGTTAGACATTCACAAAAAATAACTTCATTTTAATCGTGGATTTTATTTAGTCCAGATGATTGGTTATCTTGACGGGAAATGTGACTAAAGTTTATTTTCAGTGCAGATGATTCCACATCTGATTTTATGAAAATCCTGTTTATATTTTCAACAAATCAATCTATCATACCCCATGACAGGTTTTAATGTCAGAAAACACTAATTTCAAAGTGTCTCTCCAAAAGAAATGATTCTAACTTTTTCCATCTTTGCAAAGTGAGATTGCTTCTTGAAAATGTGTTTTCCATTTCTTCCGGTCTTCCTGATGATCGTGGAAGCGTGAAATAGATTTTCGTCAACAAAAATGTATTGAAGACCTAGTGAATGCGATGTCTCATTCCTGCGTCAATGTTACGAATGATTTATGGTGGGTACTCTCTTTCGGAAAACATTCTTCTTTGCCTCATTCATCTTTATGAGTTCTTAATTAAGACTGGAATAGAAAATCAAATAACTATCTGAATGAAAATGCAAATTTTCAATTTCAGATTTTTTCATTTGAGTTAGGGCCTTTTCAGAATATCTATCAGATGTAGTTCAATGTCCAGCGTGGCTTTAGCCGGGGAAGTAGTTGTTTTCTGTTAGACATTCATAAAAAATAACTTAATTTTAATCGTGGATTTTTCAATTAACAGAAAAATCTTTTTATCAATATTCAATTGAGAATGTTTCCCTTTTCAACATGAATACCTCACAAGAGGTTATCTTGACGATGGAAGATAGTGACTAAAGTTTATCTTCCAGTCGCAGATGATTTCACATCTGATTTTATGAACATCCTGTTTATATTTTCAACAAATCAACTGACTCATGTAAATCATACTTCAGGCAATATTCACTATTAACTGTTCCGTGATATATATATATATATATATATATATATAAATATATATATACATAAATATATATATATATATATATATAATATATATATATATATATATATATATATATATATATTTATATATATATATATATATTTATATATATATATATATATATATATATATATATATATATATATATAGCTGTGTGTGCTATATTAAACGAAATATGAATTATTCAACCAGAAATGGTGATAATCACCGTTGCCCCACAAGGCATGGTAATAAAATTAATATCCAGAAACATTAGACTACCTTATATGGCAGGACTCCTTCGCTGGCAGGAACAAAATTATAGATTCATTTACCACCCGAGCTGAAAGATATACAATCGTACGACCTATTCAAAGTTAGAGAATTCCTTGCATTGCATAGTTTTTACTCCACTATTGAGTATCTCAGTTATGGGTGAACTGGGTGTTTATTTTTCAAATAATGATTTTCCGTATGTGAATGTTCTATCTTAGCCATTCCATGTGAAATTCTACTTTTTATTATTACAAGCTTTTATTTAGTTTGTCATCAAATCTTGCAAGTTAAATTTGACCCACTTCTAGTTGTTCGATTAACGTGAAATTTGGCAGGTGTTCATAGTTCCCGTGACAATGCATTATGCATTTATTAGAGAAAACAAAAATGGCGGCTTTAAGATGGCGGACGAGATTTGTGTTTATGATCCGATTCGATTCAAAATTGGTTTGTGGGGGTTTTCAAGGTCGAAGATTATGAATTTTCTGACAAAATTCATAAAATCAAAATGGCGGCTTCAAGATGTCCGACGATTCATGACTAACAGCGTTTTGTGAAATTTTTTTCCTAATCTGTTTTTGCAATTCCTAAATCGTATCTTCCATTTCTTTCACAGTCTTTTTTTGATTTACCAATAGATCATTGATTATAGTTTCTATAACCATAGCTTGTTGTGAAAAATTATCCCCTCCTTTTATCAGTTTTTTAATGTATTTCTTATTCATCTCACCGTCAGCTATTTCACTAATTGTTTGTTCCAATATGCTGGTTTGTTCGTCCTGGGCAGATGTATTCTTATCTTCACAGCAGATTATTTTGTTTCCATTCACAAAAACAACGTTTTTCTTGAAGTTTGTTAACAGGCAGGTCTTATGGAAAACACTTGAACACTTTGTGCAGACGTACAGCAGAAAAGGTTTATTTTCAGAACATTTATAACTGATGGTCAGAGAGCCTTGAGATTGTGATCCTGCCATAGTGAACTGAACTTCTCTACAATCTGTTCGTTCATCGGAAAGAGACAACCTAACCAATGTTCTTGAGATGTTTTCGAACGGGAGATGGTCCCCCTGAAACTTTGCCTTGACAATGACAATAAAAATTTAATGATCTGGCCAAATCCTCCACCTTCTTCAACAAGGTTCTGTATCCGTTACAACGGAAACTGTCGACATAACAATATCGGAAATTGAGGAAGTTAACGACCAAGTATCTGCTTTATCACCTACAAAAATAATTGTGAATCATGTTGAGTTTTTTGTGAAAACCAAAATAATTCTCTGTATGATGAACGGTAAGGTGCGTAATGCACTGGCATATTGTGCATCAACTCAAACTTGCTACTTATGTCGGGCTGAGCCCAGTGATATGGACAATCACCCAATTCGGCAAGCTCGTGGCGAAATTAACAAAAAACAATATTACTCAGAAAAAAAAAACAAGTAAAACAGGCATTCTGAAAAGAACTAGGTTTGTTAGTGGATATGCACAAACAGCATGTTGGAAACACAAATGATGGAAATACTGCTCGAATTTTTTTCAGGAATGCAGGAAAATCTGCGCATATAAGTGGGCCAAATGTCGAGATCATCAAACGATTCAGTGTAATCTTGGAGTATCTGAATTGTGGCTATCAAATGAATTTGGAAAAGTTTGAGGAATATACAAAGACAACATGAGAATTGTATTTAAGGATGTATCCTTGGTATCAAATGACTGTAAGCGTTCACAAAGTACCATGGAGAAGATATTGTAGCTACTTGTATTTTTCCAATCGGTCAGCTTTCAGAAGAGGCACAAGAGGCAAGAAATGAGAAAAATCAGCAATACTGAGAATCATTCACGAGAAAAACATCCAGACCCCAATACTAATCTACTCCATAGGCTTTTGATCACTTCAGATCTACTAATTGCAAGCATACGTGCTTCTCCAAATACAAGGCGAAAATGATGATGAATGATTTCAATTTCTAAAGTGTTAATTGTTCTGCTTTGTAAATATTCATTTCCGAAGGAACTAGGACATGTTGTGTTCAATCAATAACATGGCCTGAATCAAATAAATCCTTTCAGTTTCATATGTATGATTCATTCCAGCTAGATTGTAAAAATCACACAGTGTGCGTCGATCTGAATGTAGCTAGGTTAACAAAATACCGGGAAAATCGACACATGTTTTGTAAAAGTAGCAGATGATGAATCAGGGAAATCTTGAGAATCAGTTCATCACCATCAACACTTCAACTCTTGTGAGAAATAGTTTGTAATGATTTCTTGAAATAAAGATGCAGCTCAGGAAGGGCAGTAGCTTTTATCGAATGCCCTAAATTAAATTTGTTATCATTTGTAGTTTTCAGATTTTGTCTTCTGGAGTGGTATAGGTTTTGGATGAGTGAGTCAGTCAATGAGTGATGAAAAGAACTCAAGAACTATGAAATGTTTATTCATGAAATGGGATTCTAGGTATTCAAAGGGGCCTCACCAGACATGAAAGATTGCAAGTGTGTAGGTCTAATAGTTTTTGAGTTATGGGGGGTCAATTTTAGGAATATTTCAGAGAAATAACGTTATGGAACATTTAATTTCATCTTTTCGATACCAACACGCATAAATTCACAATGTTTCTCTACAGATAATTGATATTATTCACTTCCCCGGGAAGACAAAATTAAAAAAAAAGATCCATGCTGACCGTGAAATTAATACTACCGAGCGGTCATACACGCAGCTTTCCGGTAGTAAATCAATTCAATTGGGGAAAGAGAATCCTGGAATGGTATATCAAATCTGCGTATAATCTTGAACCAATATGGATTCATTTAAGGAAAGAAGAACTAACTTCAGTATTATTGGAACGAAATGGAAATTCAAATCATGGTTGATTGTTATACCAAGTATAAATCATCGAATTGATACGAAAATTATATTGGCATACCCTACAGATCGAAAAGAATATCGAGAGTTCGAGCCATTCATCATGTTGCTTATTTTTATGCAAATCAATGTTTGCTGATGGTACAGCGAGAAATATTGGCGAGTAATAAAAAATGCCCTCCCGATAATTTCCATTCAAAATTCAACAACTACGTCATATTTCCATTTCGCGATATAAATCCAACACAGTTTGAAAGAGTCTATTCGATTTATGTATGAGATTAAAGTCGATGGTAAATTCGACAATGTGCTCAATGTTCGAAAGATATTTAATTTATAGTTCCCGCTCAGTGGTTAATCAACACAACATGAAGTTTCAACACATATTGTTGTTCGCAAGAAGGTCAATGCGAATTGATTTGTAGTCTGCATGAAATTCATAATTGGCTACAAGAGGCTATTAACTTTTTTCTGCTAGCCTTGGACAAATTTCTGCTTGTCTATTGTTGATAGCCTCCTGGTATCCATGAAACATTGGAGTTTTGAATGAATAATATTGTGATAAATAATAATTATATTGTGAATATCATCACATTATTGGGAAAATTAATCGAATTGTAAATTATAATTTTTATTAGTTCATTCATCTTTTCCAAATCCTTGTCTATTTATGCAAGAATCAACATTTGAAAACTCACTAAGTGATACGAGTATTGGTTTGTCTGAAAATATAAACTGGCTGTTCATAAAATCGGATGTGGAATCATCTGCGACTCAAAGATGAAAATTAGTCACTACTATCTTGGGAGGTATTCATGACAAAAAAAGGCACATTCTCAATGGAATATTGAAAAGGAAGATTATATCATGTGTCCAACTCAATTATGAGCTGCTGAGATTGCTGAACCTGCAGAATCAGACATAATCGAATTTGGTGCCTGAAATATAAAACTGCTGAATAATGTATTACCTTCTCTCAGGGGTTTAGGTGGAAAAAGTTAAAGTTAGTTGGAATTTGAGCTGAGAGACAATATATGACACTCCCCACATTCACAATTATGTGAGTAGTATTACCCCTTTTATGTTTCTTCCATTTGATTCAATAGATATATTAATTTCAGCAAATTATTCCATTCAAACGAATCTCACCACATGAATTGATGTCTCCATTGAAAGAATATACTTTTTAGTCCACCATCTGAGTATGCACCATAACCCCATCATTCATGAATGATATAAAAACTCATGGAACCCTTCCACAGGGGGCTAGGGGTAGATTCCTGATGAACATTTTTTCTAATTCGTAACTTCGTCATTTTTACATTTCACAATATCATTCCAACATACTTTCAAAAAACAATCTATTTGATCTATATATGAGATAAAAGTCAATGATACATTATACAATGATCGAAAAATCACTTTTTTCTGCTGGTCTTGGGCGAAATTTCTGCATGCCTATTGTTAGAGTCTTCAGTATTCATTTTTCAAATGAATACTACTTCAGATAAATACTAATATGGTGAATATTTTTCAAGAGCAAAACTGTCAGGCATTTCTTGTTTACATAATATCCCAACTTATTGCTTGCATCGCTTACTGATTTTTACACCCACCACTCGAATTACACCATCCGCTTCAGAGTTGAAGCCTACTCAAAGGGTTAGTTAGATTATTTCTGAGTGATGCGGAAACCGCCCCTTCCACTGCGACTTTTTCAGATCTATTGTGGCCCCATCCTAATTAAATTAAAGTTGACCTTCAAATTCCGCGCTTCTGACGAAGACGATGATGACGTTCGGTAATACCTTTTCCAGGTCTTTGGGCTCTAGCTGCGCCTGATCCACAAAGTAGAACCTTGTTCGTTCCAGATCGTTGCATCTGCACAAGATGTGCTCTGCTGTTTCGGCTTCGTCTTGGCAGAAGCGACAGCGCTCTCTGCAAGTCTCATTTTTTCAACATGCTTCCACAGTCTGTAGTGACTGTATAACAGACCGTCATACTTGCTGGGGCCCGTTTTCATAAATTCACACAATACATATACAGAATTCGGTTGGCCTTGTGAGTTCATTTGAAAGATACCTGGCAACACACAGACTGGGATTTTCAGAGTTAATTCGAAATATACCACTAATGACTCTGTATGCTTCAAGAGAACGATAGGTGGTTATCGCAGCGTATACCAGGAAGCGTGTCACTTCTATACAGTAGTCGCCAGTAACTTTGGATGACACTCCCCAATTCCCCAAGTATTCCCAAGAAAAATGCACAGATTCTATTGATGGCTTTTAATGGAGAAAATAATTCTATTTTTGTACAATGAAGTAAAAAGCTCTGAAATGGAAAAATATGACTGGACAAATTGAAGTGAAGAAATTCGTGATCAAACAACAAAAGATAAATGACTGCAAAATACAATTCTAGAACAAATCACCTACGTTATACGGAATCTCAAAATCAAACGTGAAGAGCTAGATCGGAAAGAAAAATATACTGGGGTGAAAAGCTCCACGCCATACTCTGAATGGTTTTTCCCGAGAATAACTAAATGAAATTTTGTTAGAGACTGGCTTCTTATGTGAGTGGTTCACTATATCGCGGTACTGATTCCACAGGACATCTCGATCGTTCGTCTTTTAGGAAGATTGACCCGTGTTGCTCAACCCCACAAATTACTGACTTGATTTCACTTCCTGATAACACAACCGGACCGGAGACAAGAATTAAACCAGAGGTGACTTTACCGAAATTTGAGTTTTACCCACCGATGCAAAATAACAAAGTTTAATTAGTTCAACACTCGCAGATTCAATTTTCCCATCATTTGAACATGGAAATCAACCCTTCCAAGTTGCCATCCGCCCAATAGACGAAATCTCCAAATAGGAGAGATGATAGTTGAAAGATTTATTATGAAAAATCGATTTTCAGATACAAGCTATCGACTTTTATTTTTTTATGAATGGCATGGTTGACTACTTCAAACAAAATTATGTTTTCTGATGAAGAAACGTCGATCAACAGATATAAATTGCATTACCATGCAATCGAAGATCTCCACTGGTTGAGGATTCTTGATCACCAAAAGCGATGGTTGCTTTAATGTTTGGGGAGTAATTATTGTATTGGAGGTCATATTATTGGACTTCTTCGACAATGTGCTGAATGGTGAGAGGTATTCACATTTTATTCGCGAACATCTTCCCAGAATGTCAGAAGAAGTTGATTTGAACACCAGAAGAACCATGTGGTTGCAACACGATCGTGGTGCAGTGCATAACCATAGGATAATGCGAGAATTTTTAGATCAATCCTATCCCAATTGTTGGATAGGCAGAGGAGGTACTATTCCTTGGCCCGCGTGATCCCCAGACCTTGTTCCTATAGATTTCATTCTGGGTACGTACAGAAAAAGATTTTCAGAGATCATCCAACAACTGCAGATGATATGAAATACAGGATCACGGTAGCCTTCCGTTCAACTGATGGAGCAATCAGAAGAAAGTTATCGAATAGTGTAGACGTGTTTATAAAGTGCTCTGACTATATCAACTATTTTACCATAGAAAAACTGTGAGTATCCTCTCGAAATTGATATCAATCGAATGAGAGAAAGAAGCGACATACTAACAGCCAATCGTTGATAAGGCAAAACATAAAACGTGGGATATAAGCAGGAAACAGATATATTCTATATATCCTTTCATTAATCTTCGGAACAACGGCTCGGCACTGGGTCGCAAAAACCAAATAAAAACTCAAGATGAACACGATAAAAACGATTTCACACTGGGCTACCTCGACTGCGTTTTTGTCTGCCTGGTTAGTCCATGAGCCGAACTCACTTTGGAAACGGGAGATCTAACTGAAGATGAATTGTTGGAAATGTTTCAATGAATTGTGTCCCTAAATGAAGCTATTAAATCCCAGAAAGATCAATCAGTTGGCCAATTGGAAGTATTGAGTGGAGAATTCAAGGCCTACAAAAAGTCGGTGGATGATAAAATAGACACATTAAAAAACGAGATAGAAAGCTTGAGAGGAGAAGTTGAAAAATTGAATGAAAGGGTGACAGCAAATGTAAGAAGGAATAAAAAGTATAACCTCATCATATATAATCTACAAGGGAAAGATCCACATCAAGCAGTCAATTCATTGCAACAGAATCTGAAGATGAACTGCGA
>JAFIRS010004999.1:0-68421 GCA_018342105.1 Gonioctena quinquepunctata
AAATGGGTGATTTTTCGAAAAGAAGTCTACAAAATAGATTTCTTCTGAATAACTCGGCAACGCCGAAACGGAATTCAAAATTGAAAAAATCATTGAGCAGCCAATGGAACAGCCGATCGGAATATATGAAAATATACCGGGTGTTTCATTTGAAAAAGAACAACTTTGGTTAGCCACGCATCAATGATGCACCCTGTATGAATGAAAATAATTTTAGAAGGTGGCTTCAGATAGCCCCTTTGACAAAAAAAATATAAGAAATCGAAATAGTGATACATTAAGGAGCAATGAACCACGGGAATCCTGTTGACTCACCCTGTATATTACCCCTATTTAAAGGTGGCCAGACCGATTTTTGGATTTAAGCAAAAAAAAAATTATATGAAAATTGTAGTGACAAATCGTATTGAGCACTTGAATATACCAGATGATTTATTACATATTACACTTCTAGGAGTTTGAGGGCTATTAAAACAGACCCTAGAAAAACACTGTGTTTACATTGAAAAAGAAACCTTTTCTATTTCATATAAATTATTGAAGTTACGCAGCAGACATATTTAGTCAAGTTGTAAAAAAAAAACCAACAAAGACGTTTTTGTGTGTCTGTCTTTTTGGGAGACATAAAAGCAATTGGCGTTCAGTATCCAAAAATTGTACTTTGTTAAGAGTCAAAGGTGTCAACATACCAGACCCCTGGACGTTCCGTATCTCCATCCGTAGCTACCCTAGTGCGTGGAGATAACCACTTAAAAAAATCTGGCCCCGAGATTTGAAATAGAGAGAGGAAAATATTTCCCGCCTAAAATTCTGGCGTCATAAATAAGACTTTCTAGGAGTTTGAGGGCTATTAAAACAGACCCTAGAAAAACACGTCACAATACTATATTTAATCATTCAATTTTCAACATTGTAATGTATTTTTCTGTACTGGCGATATCCCGTATACCAAAAAATAAATAATAATGCATTGTCAGCGGAATTATGAACACCTGCCAAATTTCTCGTTGCTTGTAAAAATATAAGTAATGAAGCCAAAATACTTTCTCAACTTCAACGTAGATCAAATCGAATGAATGCTAATTCACCCGATATTCTCAATTACTTCCCACTTTTCATCCCGGGAAAATCCGTCCACGATCTCGCCGAGACGTGACACGAAGCGACAGGAAAACGGGCAGGGAAGAGGAAAAGTGTGAGAATGCATTTGGTATCATTGGCAGAGTTTCCCGCGTCTCGATACACTTCAAACCTCTCATTTATTCATCAGCCCGTCTCCAGAGTGACACTCTATAAAAACCAGAATGGTTTTGTGAACCGTACGTCATTATTGGGATCTATACTCTGTGTTGAATATTTTATACCGAGAAGGGTTTTGCTTCTTAGGGAGTACCCTTCTATTATGGGGATGGGAGACTTTCGGGCGTGTTTGTATAGGGTGCGAACATTGCTTCGATATTGCATAATGTATCAATACAAGGATGAAACTGAAGGGCGAGATGATGGGCAATATAATCTTTTGATCATCCACAATGAAGAAGTGTCTGAAGGAATATTGTCTGTTATGAATATATCGAGAGCATGAAAGGATTCCTGATGACAAGTCGATTATGAATTTGGATTTTCGTAACCGAGAAATCGAAGTATTGTTTATTATCATTATTCGATCATCTCCTGTGCATTGCATATTATTTACGTATTTGGAATTATTGCATAGTTTCCCTTAGTATCGCTGACGAAAAGGGAGTGAGTTTGAAATCTGTAGTTGGAGGAAAACGTTGCAGTCATATACAGGGTGTTTCATAATTGAATGCGGATCCCAAAGGGCGATAATACTTGGATGATTTTGAAAAAATCTTCATATGAACATACGGGATATTGAAATTTAACAAAAAAATCAGTTCTTCCCCAATATCTCTGAAACCACTCTTGTTTTTTTTTCAATTGTGGTACATGCAAAGTTCGCATAGAAACAAATTTTTTGCATGATAAAGGATTTCTTAATATTCATCAGTGGCGTTCCTGTTAACATGCCCTGTCATATTTTTGATCAAAATAATGTCTTTTTCCGAATAATTTTTATTTTTGTAATTGTCATCTATCTTCTCATAAAAATGGTCTCTTGCATTTTTTTCGTCCGGCAGAAGGTTTTCGATTTAGAAAATAAAATACATTTATTTGTCCCTATTCGATTTTTTCTCTTAGTCTTAATTTCACAATTGTGGTAACCAAAGGATCTAGGCAAGATTTTTATAATTTTATGGTAACTATTATTTATTTTTTGTAACGAGTACGCATAAAAATATTTTTTTTATTTTTTAAAACGACTATTATGAACAAAAAATACCAAAATTAAATCAACTGTTCAAAATGTCCGCCTCCTGCAAAAAAAATTCCTGGAGTATTCCTTATTGCTTCACAGGAAACTATCACGCGGTTACGCAATTCTTCCTCAGTTAGAATTGGTTGACTGTACACCAAAGTCTCGGGATGTCCCTAGAGAAAATAATCAAGACTGTTTAAGTCTGGGGATCTAGCTGGCCATGACTCTGTTCCCCCAGGACCTATCCAGCGATTATGAAAGTTTTGGTTTGAATATTCGTGTGCCAGAGCACTAAAATGAGCAGGTGCACTATCTTGCATAAACCACATGCGATTTCGCATAAAAATAGGAACATCTTCCAACAGAATTGGCAAATGATCTTCAAGAAATCGGCTATAATTATGTCCATTTAAACTGCGTGGTAAAAGAAGGTCCAATTGGGTGATCTCCAATAATTCCAGCGAAGACATTTAATGAGAATTGCATGCGAATTTTCCTTGGCCCAAAAATGATTATTATGAAAATTTCTGATCCTGTTTTTAGTAAAACTAGCTTCGTCCGTGAATAAAATTTCCCCACCTACAATAGGCTTCAGTTCTTTCAATAGGTTCTGGCAAGTGGTTAAACATTTTTAAACCATTATAAATAAAAGAATTCTTAACAAGAGTTGATGTTGGAATTGGCAATCTTATGTTGTTATCCTGTCGTGTGTTATAGACATGAACTCTAGTAGGGAATTAACTTTTATATTTATATATGATGCAGACTGTTTCAAGAATAAAAAGAGCTGGAAGGGTCAATAATTTATTCTTAACAAAAAGGGGTTTACATGATTGTTTGTAGTTTGCCCTGCAGAGATATCTGAGTGCTCTCTTCTGTGAAACAAATATCATGTTGAAATAATATCGACTGCATGCTCCCCAGAAAGGTATACCATATACGAGGTGAGATTCTACAAGTGAAAAATACACGGGTCTAGCTGCTACTGAACCTAGCTGACTTACAATAACTCTTACAGCATAGGCACCCTTTGAAATTATTTTTCCAAGGGCCACAAAGTGATCATCCCAATTCAGTCTACTGTCAATTTGTATTCCCAAGAATTTGTTACACTGTTTGGATTCAATGGTATGGTCATTTACAATAATGTCCCGCTGTCCGCCTTTGAAGGTCAAAGTGTGCGTTTTATTAAAATTGAATGTGGCTTTATTGGCTGCACATCATTCTGTAACCACTGCGAGGTCTTTAGACATGTTATGGTGTAGGCTGTTATCACGGTGTCTGTCCGACCAGCTTATTGTTGCGTCATCAGCGAATAGTGTAAATATACCAGTAATCGGTAGGAGGGTAATGTCATTTATAAACAAGAGGAACAGTATTGGTCCCCGAACCGAGCCTTGAGGTACACCCGTTTTAATGACTCCACGATCTGAATACTGGTTACCTTGCTTCACAATTTGATGCCTGTCAGTTAGGTACGTAGAAAACCACTCCTGAGTATTACCTCTAATTCCATAACAATGAAGCTTTTTCAACAAGATGTTATGAATCGCGCAATCGAACGCCTTGGAGAAGTCGCAGAATACGGCTCCTGCCATGTCTCCTTCATTCAAACTATGGTATATCCTCTCCAAGAAGGAGAAGATTGCATCTTGTGTACCTCGTTTTGCTTGAAATCCATATTGGTTGGAATTTAGTATATTATGGCGACTATGAAAAGACAACAGCCACTTTTTCACTAATGTTTCTATAATTTTCGAAAAAGTAGATAGTAGTGATATAGGGCGGAAATTTCCTGGATCAACAGTATCTCCACCTTTGTGAATAGGTATGACTAGTGCTGTTTTTAGACACTCAGGAAATATTCCTGATTCAAACGATGTATTTATTAAGTGAACTAGTACATTCAATGCGTTATCTGGGATATAGTTGACTAGCTTGGCTGGGATGTCATCCAGCCCAGAGCTATTTTTGTTCTTGATTTCCGATAGTATTTCTTTCAATTCAGTAATATCTGTAGGATTCATAAAGAAGGACTGGGTTACATTCATATTCTTTGAATAATCAATTGGATCCTTGGTCGATTTAATTTTGTCTGTTAATTTAGTTGCTATGGAACAATAAAAACTATTGAGAGTGTTCGAGTCCAGTTTAGATTCGTTGGTACCCTTTTTCTTTCCTCTGAGTTCATTGACAATATTCCAGCTCTCCTTACCTTTGTCTCTGGCTCTGTTCATTCTTTGCTCATTTAACATTGATTTTGCAATTTTTTTTATAATAGTCACAAACAAAATTGACATTTTTACTATAGATAATAATTGCAAAATAAGCTCACCTAGAAATGGAAAATGAGCCCATGAACGGATGCTGACTGACTGTTCATCATCGGTCATCCAACGTCCAACAGGCCTATTATGATGTACCGGATACGGTACGTGCGCAAGGCAGAGACCGTAGCGAAAAGATGTCAGACGGTGTAATCCGAATCCCGAATTTGATTACACTAACGAGAGTCTCGTGATGAGACGATTGTCTAGACAAGTCAATAGTCAATCGAAGTTGGTTAGCTAATCAATAATTCCCAATCCCATCGCAGATTCGAACATTTTCTTCAAAAAAATAGTGTTTTTTACAGCTAAAATATTTTTGTTGAAATACCAGAATACCAGCTTATAATTGAGTGAATTTGTGTTAGATGTACGACTACTGAAAGTTAATATACTGATCGTACTAATAAATGGTACCACGGTACCAATATGGTTCCATTTGAAAAAATTCACTTTTACCCCAAAATCGATTACGATGAACTTTATTTGCTCATAAAAAACGCAATTCAGTATTTTTGAGGAAATTTTGATTTTTCTAGCATTAGACGGGTGAATTGGAATAAATCGGAACCATCATGGCACACTTAAAGGAAAAAAAAAATTGACGTTTGAAATGTCACTTATGCGATATCATTGGATTCAGAAAATTATGCAGATTTCAGAAATGTAATAATATACAGGGTGTTTTATTGAAAAATCGAAAGTTGGTATCACTTCCGGCAAAACCGGCAGTGAAAAAAAAAACATTTATAGGTCAGAAAGTGCCGCTCATTATGTATATGGAATATTCCAAATTTCAATCAATTACCTTCAAAACTAAAAGAGATACGGGGGGTGTACCATGATCCTGTTACACACGGTATATTGTATAGCCTGAATATAATTACGTAATGGTAAATAATAAACATATTTCACATTTTTCAGGAAAACATGACTCGGATATTTGGAACCTAAAAAATCTAAAGTACCTAAGTGACCATCAAACTGTAACTACAATGAGCCTTTTTCCTCAAGTACAAAAAACTCCCCACTAGCAGCGCTAGTAGTTCGGTAGGGAAAAACATTACCTAACTCACATTAAAGTAGATGTAGAAATAAACATTAAAAACATGTTTTTGACAGAAGACGACGTTTCAAGAGCCGAATTAAAATTTGCAAATGTGAAGCATAATAATGTAGCAACATTAAAACAGTGGCTTGCTTGTCAAAATCTTGAAATTTCCGGAAAAAAAATTAATTAATTACTTTTAATTTGATTCATGAGGTCATTTTTTGGCACCGTTTTCGCGCACAAAAATCACTCACAATGCCTCCTTCTTTTTACCAGCTTGAACTACAAGCACCAAATCACTCATTTTCGCTACAACTTTGCACGAAATGTAGTCGGTTTTATCGAAATAAATAATAGTTTAAAAAAACTAAAAAACACGCTTCTATAGAAAACCAAACTAAAAAAATAGAAAATAAGAAAAAAATTTATTTTATTTAAAAAAAAGCGTGGGGTGCATGGTATCAATAATTATATAGTACATTACACATCTAGAGCAGTAAATTAAGAAATGTCTCAGATCACAGGTAATTGTTGGCCGAGGCATTTTTTTAGTTTGGTTTTCTATGCAAGCGTGTTTTTTAGTTTTTTAAACTATTATTTATTTGTAGTTGACAACGCACGACCACCGCATCTGAATTGAATTTATAACGTTATCAATGTGAAACTGCCAGAAGACTTTAATGGGGCTGAATAAACAGGAATTTCTAACATATCAAATCAAAAGACTTGTCTATTCAATAAGACGATGATAGCAATCAACACCGGATTTTCAGCCGGAAACGAAAAAGAATCTTCGGTTTTTGTCTTATTTTTGGTCGACAACGAAAGTAATTTAGATAATAATGAAAAATATTAAAATTTCCGCTGTACACCGCTGGTTTTTTCTTACACCTAATGAGAGAAAGAGCAAATATAGGCTTGAAATACCTACGTCACGATTTCTTACAAACTACTGTGCATTTGGAATCTTCCTCGAAAATAATACTAACTTACATAATACTGTCACAAAGCCATCATAAGTTAGAAAAAATAATAGTTTAAAAAAACTAAAAAACGCGCTTTTATAGAAAACCAGACTTGAAAAATAGAAAATAAGAAAAACATGTATTTTAGTTAAAAAAAAGCGAGGGGTGCATGGTATCGCCTTGGCCAACAATTACCTGTGATCTGAGACATTTCCTACTTTACCGCCCTAAGTGTGTAATGTACTATATAATCATTGATGCACCCCACGCTTTTTTTTAAATAAAATAATTTTTTTTCTTATTTTCTATTTTTTTAGTCTGGCGTTCTATAAAAGCTTGTTTTTTAGTTTTTTAAACTATTATTATTATTATTATATTTTTTTAACTATTATTCTCCAATATTGAATAGAATCGGATCATAATCACAAAACTCGTGGCCATTTTGAAGCCACCATTTCGAATCCTCCAATTTTGATGAAATAATCATAATCTCCGACCCCAAAAACCCCCACATACCAATTTTGAATAGAATCAGACCATAATTACAAAACTCGGCCACCATTTTAAAGTCGCCATCTTGAATTTCTCAATTTTTACACAAGAATGAAAATATTCGACCCCAAAAACCCCCACATACCAATTTTGAATAGAATCAGACCATAATCACAAAACTCGTTTACCATTTTGGAGCCGCCATTTCGAATTTTTCCATTTTGACAGAAAATCATAATCTCCGACCACAAAAACCTTTACCAATTTTGGAGCAAATTGGACCTTTGTGATTATGGTCCAATTTGCTCCAAAATTGGAGCCGCCATTTTGGTTTTTTTCACTCAAAAATTTCTTAATGCATTGTCACCGGAATTTTGTACACCTGCCAAATTTCAAATCATTCGGACGTCTGGAAGTGGGTCTAAATCGCGCCCAAAGGAGTCGGTTACAAACAAACATACAAGTGAAGCTAATATAAAGCGTGTAAAAATACTCCTTCTTCAACATTTACACCCAATCAAACTTTTCACATTTACTAAATTTCATCTGTCAACGGTGAAAAGTAAGTATTTTTTTGATAAAACCAGCTATATTTTGTGCAAAATTATACCGAGAATTAGTGATTTGGTGTTTGAAGTTTAAGCTGGTAAAAAGACTGTGAGTGATACTTTTGCGCGGAAACGGTGCCTAAAAATGACATCTTGAAAGAGAAGAAAGTCAATATATCTCGGAAACGGTATGAGAACGCTGCGTTTTTCGTGTTCAGGAGGCAAAAACACGTACTAATCGTTGCAGAAACTGGATCAGGATTTTCTTCAGTTGGACCTTTACCACCAATAAAATGTTCGGAGCACACATATGAATATTGATCTATTTTTCCTTTTTTATTTCTTCTCTCCGAGGCATGGATCCATAAAAAATAATACACAGAAAAGATAAAAGGTTCCCTACTCAAATACTATTTCAAGAAACCAAAGTCCTGAATATCAGGGCTCAATATTGCTATTAAGGTCTAATTTTCCAACTCAATAAAATATTCCACAAGCTTCTCGAAAACAACAAGATTCTCTGATAATTTAAATATAAGAACTCCATTTTACCGAAAGAGCCACACGCAAAGGTTCATCTTTTTTTTCGGACCTACATTGTATAACTAACTCCCTACGGATCTAAAAACTATAAAAAAATCAAAGAATTCAAACTTGCTATTAAGAAACACATAATAGAAAACCCAAAAATACTAAATATATTCTAAGGATATTCCGAAAAAACAAACGTTAAAAATATTAATCAATTCTGAATTATATTTCAATCCCCTTCTAATCCCCCCCCCCGAACCCCCTCCTAGACGAATCTAAAATTCCAATTACTACTTAGAATTAGTCTATATTGTACTAAGAGTGTGTGAAACAACACAAACAGGCGCCTGGTGCCTAGGTGTATTTCACCCACTTGTGGTGGTTCAAACTCGATAAAAATTCTATTAATACCACGTTTTGTACTAAATAATTGTACTGATTATTATTGTATATTTTGTACTGATTATTATGAATAAACTGATTTCGATTTATTTTACGAATGGTATAAAAAACAAGCCTTTCTCTGGATATCGGTTATACGAAGTACAGTTCGCTAAACTACAATGTTTTAAAGGCATTGTGGTTATTGAAAAAATTATTTACTTAATTATTTTAACTAATTCAATTGTACCACTTAAATAACCCTATCTTAAATGAAGAAGGTTCGATGTTAAGTACGCCTCAATCTATGCACTTTTGTTAAAGCATCGTTATTATGATGCCTTTTTTTCCTGTAAGTTCTGAGGTATCTTCAATTTATGAATTTCAACTAAAAATAAATAATTTTCGACTAAATTCATAATCTCCGACCCCAAACCAATTTCGAATAGAATCGGGTCATGATTATAAATCTCGTCCGCCATCTTGAATTTGTGAATTTTGATGAAACATTCTTCATTTTCGACCCTGAAAACGACCATACACCTAAATCTCGTCCGCCATCTTGGAGCGCCATTTTGTTTTCATCTCTAGCAATAATTCCATAAGCCGCCATTTCAATTTCATAAATTTTTCGAAAAATTTATAATCTCCGACTCCGGAACCCCACATACAAATTTTGAATAGAATCGGACCATAATCACAAATCTGCTCCGCCATTTTGGATCTTGAATCTATAAATTTTGACAAAAAATTCATAATCTCCGACCCCAAAAACCCCCACATTCCAATTTTGAATCGAATCGGATCATAATAACAAAACTCGTCCGCCATCTTAGAGCCGCCATTCTGTTTTTTCCTCCAACAAAAATGTCATAATGCATTGTCACCGGAGCTGTAAATACCTGCCAAATTTCAGCTCGATCGGATGTCGGCAAGTGCTCCAAAAATGGATTACAAATTTTGAACCAAATACACACAAAAATATTTTTCAATACACTGACGTGTGTCAGCAACTTATAAATTCAAAATTATTTTGTGGGATATGTTAATCATTTTTTGGCGTTTTGAACGACTTTTTCCTGACGTTTATCAAAACAGATAAGAAAATACCTGATTATTTTTTAGGGGGTTATTTGAAATCGAAAGTATATTTCAATAGACCAGACAATATTGCATATTTAAAAGTTAGGATAACGGACGAAATTAACAACATAACCCCTGAGGTCCTTCAAAATGTTTTACGATAATTCCAATATCGAATTGCTTATTGTCAGGAGGTGAATGGTGGTCATTTTGAACATTCAATTGAAAAAAATACTTCCTAAACATTATGTGACATTATTTCATTCATTCTACGTAAAGTATAAAAAAATTACATTTTCAAAATAAATTTTCTCAATTATGATTACACCAAATTTGGAAAACTTAATATTGCTGTACATAGAATTAAAACCTCTTTCGAACAAGGCGCCCCACGACCCCCTTGTCATTTAACATTTTTGAGGGGGTGCTCATAATTCAGATAAATTGTCAAATTGACAATGGAAATCAACCTCAGGTTTTTTTTAACAAATACATATTAACGCTAAAAATGAATTATTTATTCCATACCTATGGATATTTGTTCCATACCTATGGACGGCACTATATATATATATATATATATATATATATATATACAGGGCTATTCAAATTCGTTTCTGTACATGGGGATCTCGTAAACGATAAGAGATAGAGTGTCGGTTGAATTGTGGCAAAGTTGCGTATTTTAGAGACCTATTCAATGATGTGAAAAAATCGAATTTAGCTCTTTTGGTTCTGGAGATATACAGGAAAAACCAAAAAATCCCAAATTATTTTTTTGCCTGTATCTTCTTTATTCGCAGACATATTGAAAATCTGTCCACATTCTATTGGCACTTGATGTGAGCTATCAGAATATGTTCATGAATCTTTTATACAGGGTGTCATCTGACTTGGGCCACCCCCTTTTGAATTTTTAAATACGGACCTGTATTTTTTGTTGTAGTTTTTGCATCGTCGACGTTCACTTCATACTGAGAAATTTAATTTAATTTTATATTTCGGGAAGTTTCGGTAATATTTTATTATAATTCGGTGAATTATTCCCTTTTAAATTACGGCCCTGGAAATTGGTTGACTGAGTTAAATAAAAAAACAATAGCAACTTTCACGTCTCCCCCTGTACCATAGTGTTTTTCGAGGGTATTTTTTTCATTTTTAGGTACCAATTCATATTTCTTCACATTTCAAATGCTCTTTGAGCGTTTTCTACAATGAACTTCGAATAGCAAAACCTTTATGATTATCTGAAACATATCTACAACAAAATAGATTATACATATGTATTTTGTCAAGCTGAAAGAAATGATAGCAATAATTACATCCGAAACGAACACTATAATTGTAATGAAAATTGAAATATAGTAATTTATATACAAAAAATTAATGGCGCAATAAATGTTCGAATTGAGTCCTTCCATTTCGAGACATTTTGAACTCGTTTTTCATATTATTTATTGCCCTTAATACACTTCTTTGCTGCATTGTTGCGAAAGCATTCAAAATCCTCAATCTCAAGTCTTCTATATTTTCTATCTCCCGCCAGCGTAAATCCTATTTTCAATGTCCCCATAGAAAATAGTCCAAAATAGTAAGATCTGGTGATCTTGCAGGCCATCTTATTGGCCCATTATTTCTATCCATCTGTTGTTGAATGTGGTATTCAGAAACTGATTAACCTCTCTTGTACAATGAGGACGAGCTCCATCATGTTGAAACCAGATTCCATTCAACCTACCTATTGGAATATCTTCGAGGTATTCAGTGAAGGTGGTCCTTAAGAATCGAAAATAACGTTCGCCATTCAATGTCTCTGAAAATATATGGCCCAAGAATTTATTATCAAAATTCCTGCCCATACATTAAATCCAAATCGCACTTGAGGGCGAACTTCTCTGAAATTATTTTCATTGGTCTGAGACCAGACATGTTCATTATTCCATTGAATACACCGCAGTTTGTGAAACGACTCTCATCGGTCCAATGATGTTATTCAAAAATTCCCATCTCTTACGATTTGTCTACGCAACCAGTTGCAGAAATTTGTTCTTCTTTCGGGATCTCCTGGATGTAATTTATGAACCGTTTTAATTTTGTAACATTTAAAATTATGCTTCCTGAGAGTGCGCCAAACTGTCGTTTGTGGCAAATTCAATTCATCTGCAATTTGTACCGATGATTTCGATGAATTTTCATTAATCTAAAATTCAGTGATATTACTGAGAGTTTATTAAAATTTAAAAAAACTTACTTTTTCAACAATACTTTCCTCTATTTCGGCTGGAGTTCTGTTACCATAACTTTGCGAGGCTTATTGAATGATCCAAATTCGCTGAGGTTTTGTTCTAATTTCTGGAACAAAGTTTCATGCGGTTGACGCCTTTCAGGATAAATTTCCATATACCGTTGGCTGTAGCATAACTGTTTCTATGGTTTTCATAATAAATTTTCACCATGTCCCGTTTTTCTTCAGCGGAAAACATCATTTTTACACCAATAAACTCAAAGATATACAACAAATATGACAAATGTCAAAATATTATCGACAATTGTTCTCATAGTCTACTGAGATTTCATCGGTATTAAACATGGTAACTAAAGACATTAGCAACTTATAGGTAAGTATTATAGTAACTAGCGAAAATGTGGTGTTATGATCTTTCTATCTCCAAGAATCACTTATGGTGCAAGAAAATGGAAGACTTGAGATTGAGGATTTTGAATGCTTTCGCAACAATGCAGCAAAGAAGTGTATTAAGGGCAATAAATAATATGAAAACGAGTTCAAAATGTCTCGAAATGGAAGAACTCCAATTCGAACATTTATTGATAATTTTTTTGTGTATATAAATTACTTCATTTCAATTTTTATTCAATTATAGTGTTCGTTTCGTATGTAATTATTGCTATAATTTCTTTTTCAGCTCATCAAAATACATATGTATAATCTATTTTTGTTGTAGATATGTTTCAGATAATCATAAAAGTTTTGCTATTCGAAGTTCATTGTAGAAAACGCTCAAAGAGCATTGAAAATGTGAAGAAATATGAATTGGTACCTAAAATGAAAAAATATCTCTAAAACACTATGGTACATGAGGAGACGTGAAAGTTGCTATTGTGTTTTATTTAACTCAGTCAACTAATTTCCAGGGCCGTAATTTAAAAGGGAATAATTCACCCAATTATAATAAAATATTACCGAAACTTCCCGAAATATAAAATTTAATTTAATTTCTCAGTATGAAGTGAACGTCGACGATCCAAAACTACAACAAAAAATACAGGTCCGTATTTAAAATTCGAAGATGGGGTGGCCCAAGTCAGATGACACCCTGTATAAAGATTCATGAACATATTCTGATAGCTCACATCAAGTGCCAATAGAATGTGGACAGATTTTCAATATGTCTGCGAATAAAGAAGATACAGGCAAAAAAATAATTTGGGATTTTTTGGTTTTTCCTGTATATCTCCAGAACCAAAAGAGCTAAATTCGATTTTTTCACATCATTGAATAGGTCTCTAAAATACGCAACTTTGCCACAATTTAACCGACACTCTATCTCTTATCGTTTACGAGATCCCCATGTACAGAAACGAATTTGAATAGCCCTGTATATATATACATATATATAAATATAAATATTTATATATATACATATATATTTATATATATATATATATATATATATATATATATATATATATTTATATATATATATATATATATATATATATATATATATATATATATGTGTGTGAATAGAGCAAAGAATGTATTAATTGTTAAATTAGGTTAAGAAAATTAAATATTTTGAAATTTTGTGGAGTACTTGCAAGTCAGGTGCAGGGAGTGATATAATGGATGAAGACATGTTTGGTTTCAGAATTCTTAGTAGTGGCTTAGAATCTAACGAATCACATGTTGGAATTGAAAAGACCAGGTGGAGGTGTCGAAATGTTTTGTTTTGAATTCCAACATCTGATTCGTTAAATTCTAAGCCATTACTAAGTATTCTGAAACCAAACATGTCTTATCTAGTGTATCACTTTCTGCACCTGACTTTTAAGTACTCAACAGAATTTCAAAACAATTTAATTTTCTTGACCTAATTTATCAATTCATAAATTCATAAATTCTTTGCACTATTCAATTCGAGTATTTACTTTCAGGAAGCACTGAATAAGTAGAAAGCGCTTTGCACATTTATCGAAATATACACTTTATACAAAATTAAAAATTATATATATATATATATATATATATATATATATATATATATATATATGTATATAGTAATTCGTGAAACAATCTTAATTTATAACAAAATTTTAAAATTTTTGAACGATGCCTTTGTGCATTGCTAATTCAAATTTTCATAAATGAATGCCAATGTAATGTTTGTTACACACAATTTTATTTTCGTGGCGCACTGAATCAATGCAATCTTGCGTTTGTAGGGACTCCCTTCTCAAGTGAAGGTGTTTTCAAAGAATTTTTTTTATACACTGCCTTCCCTTTTCATCTCCACCCACTGTTTGCTTCAAAGGAGTCGAAAAGACACATGCTAACAAGAGCAAATTAAAGCAGGCAATGTTGAAGCGTGATTAAATAGTTCGACACTAACTTTATATATAAAGCTGGAACTTGAAACTTTTGAGAATTCAATATGATGTTGCAAATACTGGGTAATTGAATATCTGGGGAGCGATTAATTGGAAAATAACCTAATTATGAGTCTTATTGGTGTTCGAATGTTCTCTGAAGGTTCTTTCTGAATGCAACATCTACAGGTTTTGAACAATTGATGCTGGTATATGCCGATATACATTTCGTGGTAAAACTTCAAGAAGTGGAAAATATCTGATTGGTATGTCAATATTGAAAAACTGACCTGCTCGCTTAGGTCAACGAATGGATTTTTTTGAAGGGACATCATAGCAGGTCATGTTTTAGTTCGGTCAAGTTAGCTCGAAAAATAGTGGTAAGCTTACCAATATTCGCAACGAACTAAATATTCTTAGGAATTTTGAGAACACCATCATTAACAAAATTTCAAAAATCTACATCGATCCCGAGTATGCAAAACAATATTCAAGGTCAAAGTTCGCAAATATGGGTTTTTTGCATTTTTTAACCAAACGGTGAGTTTCATCATATGAAAAATTCGAACAAAAATTGTAGATCTGGCAATTATCTATAAAAATTGTGTCTACAATTTTTCCCGTAAGAATGGCCATTTCTGAGACATAGCGATTCTAAAAGTTGAAAAAGTCGTGTGCTCCATATTATGCACACGTTTCCATGCCACCTGTGAGGTAGTGTATTTTGAGGGAATCAATCGTAGTGTATATATAATAAGGACTTTTGGGATGGTTAACTCCTGAGGAATTCAAAAAATAGTGGGAATCAATTTGGAATATCTTCAGTTCAACTATGACATCCACAAGGAATTGATATTTATAATTTATTTTGGAGTATCGAGAATTTCAAATTATAGTTATATGCCGATATATTTGAACTGATTTTCATTGTCCTCTCCATATAACAAATTATACTTCAGCAGTTATGGGAAATTAACATAGAAATTAATGATAGGCTTTCTTGAGCAAATCCCACATCATTAATAAAAATCTCTCACCTAAACATTCGAAACTTCACCATTTTGAAAATCAAAAGATCCCAAATCGTTCTAAATTTTTTTTTTTTTTTTATCTTCTGGTTCCCACGAAAAGGGATATCCTGTAATGTTCAGAGAACATCGTGGGAACCAAGGGAAAGAAGGTAGGAGTTGGTGTTCTTCTTAAATTTCTGAAGGTTGTATGCCTCGGGGAACACCTCCCTAGGCAATGAGTTCCAAAGCCTCGCTGTTCGTTGGATGAACGAGTCTTTGGAAAGTGATGAAATAAATTAGTGGGTATGAATTTTTGGATTGGTTGGATATAATACACCGCAGAAAACAGTTGGTGATGCCAATTAAGAGTTTTCCCATATAATTTCTAAAAAAACCCTAGGTGAGACCCCTACAATTTTTCGAGCAGAAAGAAATCCATGCTATAGAAATTTGTGCATAAGAATGCCTTACAAGAGGCCTCAGAGGGCAAGAATATATATCCCACACAGCCAAGCAGCAATAAAAGCTCTCAAGTCGAACAATTGTGAATCCAGACTGACTTCCTGAGAGAATTGGCTTCGTACAATCAGGTCATTCTGATGTAGGTGCCAGACGATGACGATGACGAACTAGACGGCCTTGCCAAGGAAGGGCCAAACACTCAATTTACTGACCCAGAACCCTTCTGTGGTCTCTCCAAAGCCCACATTAAGGGATAATTTCGGCGCTGGGAAGCCGAGCAAATCAAAACCCACTGACATAAGGTTAATAATAATCTTTATTCAGTACAGCTGAGATGGTATACTGAAATGGCGAAGTTCATCTCTTACTGGGCACAAGGTGATGGTCTTCCACTGAACCAAATTCAACTTAATCTTAACATAATTAAAAGACAAAAATTATAAAATAAATTGAGAGTGATGAAGGTGAAGTAGAAATGTAAACATGTAAACATTTAAACACATATACATAATATATATGTGGTTAGAAATGATTATCAAAGACTAAAAACTGAAAAGAAAGTGGACACAGAAAATAAAATCCTATTGAAGTGAAATAAGCTAATTGTTCTATCAAAGGGGAAGCCCTATCCTGAAGTATTAATGTTTTTCATGTAGCAATTTCTGCAATTTCCTATAGGCTTCATGAAAAATAAAAACAGATTTGTCTTTGATAGGGCTTGGTATGGAGTAGTAAACAGCAGATATATTGTATGAGAGATTTCTTCAAACATGCTTGTTTTATGAATAGGCGGGGTTATAATACCCTTCGTTCGTACGTTTATGTTGTGGACATCCGAACGGAAATAATTTTACGGTATTAATAAGAAGGGTGTTTTGAGAGGATAATTTTGTGGTATAAAGTGGCACAGTGAAGTTTACGGAGATATTTCATATCTAGCCAACCATCTTCCATGAGCTTCCATCGCAAACAATGGCTTTAGATTTTTTGTATCCTCTTTGCATCGAATGCTGTTAGACAGGGGCCGTAAACAGTGTTACAATGATTGAATGTAGACAGTACTGAAGATTCACAAAGCATTTTCCTAAGATGGATTTCAACAAGGAACGTGAGTTATATAGGGGTTTAAGTTTCCAGATTGATTTCTCTATACATTCTGAAACATGCTTTTGGAATCTCAAGATGGAATCGGTCCACAATCCCAAGTTTTTTGCTACGTCGGCGAAGTTTATTGGGATATTACTAATGGAAATGTGCATATTCGCAATCAATGCCGCTCTGGCCTTGTTATTACCGAAGAGCAAAGCTGTTGATTTGTTAGGATTCAGAGACAGATAATGATCACGGGAGATTTTGTGAATGATGTACAATTCCCTATTGATTATTCGACAGCTGTTCAGCATATCTGATGGGTGGAATGAATATAGGACCTGTGTGTCAGCGGCATACATTTGTATATGACAATTATCAATGAAGTTACGGAAGTGTGCGGTATTAATGGTATATAAAATGGGACCAAGTATTGAACCATGTGGAACACCACAGGTCAATGCCCTCTGGCTTGAAATGTCATTTTTTGAGATAGTACGCTGTTGTCTACCACTGAGGTAATTAGACAAAAAGATTACCGAATTTTCCGTGAGTCGCATGTAGTTCAAGATGCATATTGAAACATTGTGATCGAGTGTATCGAATGCTTTTGAGTAATCTGATAGTACCACTATTGTAAGTAATCCAGAATCTGTGGCTTTAATGATTTTATCTGTTACGTTAAGTAGGGCTGTGACACAACTGTGAGCCTTCCTGAAACCAGATTGTGTATCCGGTAGGACAGCGTTTTTCTCCAGGTACTCAACCAACTGATTTTCTATGATTCTTTCCAGGATTTTTGAGATGACGCGAAGGATACCTATTGGTCACAAATCTTGAAATTCATTCACTATGTCCACTTTTGGTAAAGGTATTACATGGTCGATCTTCTATTTTGAGGGAACAACTGAGTTTTCTATACAGAAATTCACAATATGTAATATATAATCAACCAGGAAGGGACAACACATCGAAATGAAATCAATAGCTCTTGTTTTGATAAATTCTAATTGTCTATATATCCCGCATTGATCAACTTTTGCGAAGTGTGAGTTTCCTGAATGTCCTGCCCTGTACCCATCATAATATTCATTAATGTTTTCTGTTGGCACAATCTGAGGAATTGAAGAAAAAAAAAGAATCATTTATTTCATCAATGTTTTGTTTTATAAATATTCAACTTTTTGATAGTACTCCAAGTATCTTTACCAACACGATGTTCCAAAAATGGTTTTTTCTCCCTTTCTACCGATCTATTGGCAAAGTTTCTGATCGCTTTGTATTCCTCATAAACTCGGGAATTCTTCGTTTTTTTGAATTTCTTGAGAAGTTTATCTCTTTCTCTAAAGATCAGTTTGATATTATTCGTTATCCATGGTTAACGTTTTTTCTTGAAAACTGTGGTGATAAGGGGAGCATGAAGATTCAGTAAGATATTCAGGTTTTCCGTGAAAAAGTCAACTTCAGCGTCAATAGTTTCTAGATGAAAAATATTTCTCCAGGGTATCGAACTTAGATCTTCACTGAGTTGAATCAAGTTGACAGTTTTTAGAGATCTATAGGTTGTAGGGTTACGTTTGAATTTGTCTTCCGTTAAGTCAAGAGTGATGTGAATTAATTGATGATCGGAGACTTGGGGAACATGTAACGATCCGCAGTCTGTAACTCTCCGAAACAAGGATACGGTCAATCAGAGTGGAACTATCACTTGCGACTCTGGTAGGAAAATCAACCATCTGCTTTAACTCCGTACTCGACAGACAAAGACAAAGAGAGGTGAAATAATATCCTCATACCTATTGTATTCTCTATAGGCCTTGTTACTCACTCTATTGGTCATACTTCTGCTTGGGTACTTGTGGATCTCAAATCGGTGGAATACCACTGCGCAATGGTATGAATTCCCAGATTGGGTTGTACGGAAAAGTAAGTTCAAAAACGTTCGAATATTTCTATTGTTTCCACAACACGTGGCTAACTCACCTGGCATTTTCCTCCGATGCACATATCCAGGCTACCGGGACGGCACCTCGTACCATCATGAACCTTGTCGGCAAGTCTTGCCACCTCCAGAACGGAGTCATCAGTATCCTGATCGATGGGTCGCCCCTTGCAGGTGAGAGTACAGGGATGGTCATCTTCGTAATGTGTTGTCCATTCATACAGTAAGCCGTTGTAGGGAATCGAGTTGTACGCTGCGCATTGGTCTTCTCTGAACTCGTGGGAATCGGGGCAAGGCTGTAACAAATGAGAAAAAAATTAATGCTGCATCACCAGTAGTGATAGGGGAGGCCGGGGCAAAGTGGCCACAAGGGGCATTGTGGTCACCCCCTCCTAATAGGCCGTGAGTGGGGACTGGTGAAAGTTCAAACGCACGATTCGATTCCCTATTTAGTCTAGTAATTGCCATGGAAGGGTATAGTGTAAGGTAAGTCTCTCATTTATTTCGATGAATTGTCTTAAATATCCATGTTATACAAACGATTGATAAATGCTTAAACAGAGAATTGTGTAATTCATAAACTATTATAAATGAATGTAACCCATAATTTTTTTTTTGTAAATAATTTTTTTATAAAACAATGTCACTCGGGGCAAACAATTTTTTGTACCTTCATTAGTGTTCTTTATTTCAGTGGAATTTGGCAATGGTTCGAAAAAGGCAACGATCTACTACCCAGCAGACATGGAGTGCTGAGAATATGCTCAGAGCTATAGAAGCAGTAAAAAATCATGGGATGTGTTTTAAAACAGCTAGTAGAAACTACAACGTACCACGTACTACACTGAAACGAAGGGTTTTAAATGTCAATAAAGATGCACTAAAAAAATATCGGGTGCTCATAGACCAGTATTTAACAAAGATCAAGAAGAAGAAATACTTCAGGTAATCCTAGATATGGAGCAGAGGTTCTGTAGGCTTACCGGGAGAGATGTTAGGATACTGGCCTTCGAGTAGGCTGAGAAAAACAAAATAGCTCATCCCTCTTATGAAGAACTGCAAGTGGCAGGTGAAGACTGGCTAGTTGGCTTTCGCAAAATGCATCCTCAGCTGTCTCTAAGAACTCCCGAGCCACTTCAATCCCAAGAGCTCAGGGTTTTAATGAAGTAATTGTATCAAAATTCTTTGATCTGTTGAAGGACCTGATGTATAAGAACAATTATCCGCCACATAGAATATTTAATGTTGATGAAACAGCTGTTACAACTGCTCAGGCTAAAAATAGTTGAAAGAAAGAAGGCAAGTTGGCGCTATATCATCAGCCAAGAGAGGTGTTCTATGCACGGCCGTTATTTGCATGGCTGCAGCAGGAAATTTTGTGCCGCCCATGGTAATTTTTCCAAGAAAAAGGATGAAAATGGAATTGACTTATGGAGTACCATCTAGTTGCACATTTGCTTGTAGTGATTGTGATTGGATGAAGCTACATATTTTTGAACAATGGTTTGATCACTTCATTAATTTCGAGAAACCTACAAAGGAAGACCCATTACTTCTAATACTCGATGGTCATGATACCCACACCAAAAATTTGGCTGTAATCAAGAAGGCACGATAAAATAATGTGGAAATACTGTGCCTGCCTCCATATTGCAGCCACAAACTGCAGCCCCTAGACGTATCGTTTAATTTTCCTCTAAAAACTTATTATGTCCAGAGTATAGAGAAGTTTCTGCGACAGAATCCTAGGCGCGTTATTATGCAGTTTCAAGTTAGCCGACTTTTTGGGAAAGCTTATTTACAAGCGTCAACGCCAAAAACTGCAATACTTGGATTTAGGAAAACTGGTATATATCCATATGACATAGAGTTTGCTCCCTCATTGACGACTGATATGCTTCATGTTGATGGTGAAACCGGCTCTTTGGAGAGAAATGCTGAAGTATTAGACCCAGATGAAATAACAAACGCATGCTCTCCGCAAGATGGTACTTCTGCTAATGAGCAACAGATTCCACGAAATCATATTTTGGATGTACAACCATGTTCATCGAAAACAATACTTTTTCAAGATAAGCAGCGGACTCCACAGAACAACATTTTAGATTAACAACCATGTTCTTCAAAAACAATAACTTTCTATTCCCCTACTATAAGAACATTTGCTAGAGTCCTAGAGATATAAGACCGTTGCCAAAAAAAAAAAAGGTTTACACAACCAAAAAGAAGAAAGTGTGGAACAACTGCTATCTTAACTAGTAGCCCATATAAGAAACCATCCCCCTAGTGATGATGAGGAACTGGACTTTGAATGTGAAAAATGTTTAATGTTTTTACTGATTTCTACTTAGTAGGTTTTAATAAATAATATTTATACGGTACCGTTATCGTCATAGGTTTACTGATTACCTACTTTTCTTTTAATTCTTACTGAAAATTCTGAACAGTCTACAAGGGACTACTTTACCCCAAACGAGGGACCACTTTGCCCCAGATACCGGGGTGAAGTGGTCATTGTGCACCAAATTATATAATATTTTCTAAAAGTAAAATAGTTCACAAAAGAATTCTGCAGTAAATATAAGTTATTACTGAATCAAGCAGCTTAATTTTGGATCAACAAGAAAAGAGATAAATCTAAAAAAATAAATAATACCGATGCCGATGCCTTAGAGAGGCCGCTATGCCCCGGTATTCCCCACTACGATGATCTATACAGGGTGACACTTTTTTTTCTATCCAAGCTATCCACTTGATTTAAAAAAAAAGATAGGTCGGACTATGAGGCACATTTTGAAATATATCTATTTATGAACAGAATGCCCCAAAATGAGACACATAACTGAGTTCTGCAAAATAAGAAATGTTTATGGTTTTTTTCGATAAAAAAAGGTATCGAGTGGGGCGCTATCGTTAAATTTGACCATCCGTTACTTTCAATAATTGTACACGTCTGATTGTTAATAATGAATTTCAGACGCGAAGAATTAGTGAATATGGTCTATTGTTTTGGCGAAATCATTTATTAGCAAGCAGAATCTGCTATCAAAAATATCCAGAAGCAAGAACTCCACGAGTATCTTTATTACTTCATAAAATTTATTACAAAGGTTAAGACATCGGTTTAAACTCACTGGTAGTGTGTCTTATACCAAAAAGGATGTATGTGTAGACAACTTTCTGCTTTCTGTACCTTGCTACTATCATGAGTTTCACTTTGCAGAGTATATATATATATTGCTGTCTAAAACTTATTGTATCTCACATATTTTTCCTTTGCCGAAAAGTACTAATTTCTCGAGTGATTGGATTTGATTTTGAGAGAGACCTCATAGGTGTCCAACTGATTAGGAAACTATGAAACGCTGTAGACAGATGGTGTTTTCCCGAATTCAAATGAAAATCACTTTCCTTTTCTGTATGATCAGAAGTATTTATTCCTCAAAACCAGATTATGAAGTGGCATAAGATGGAAATAACAGATTGGAGTCCTAATAATATGGCCATTAGATACCCCCACAAATAATTGAGGTTATATCGATGCTATTTTATAAATGAAGGATAAACTGCTGTCAGGAAAAGAGTGAGGGAATTTTGTAGTTGTTAGGACCTCACTCATGGACACAAATTTATAAAAGTTTGGAGTTATTTTAAAATTTGTCATGTACGCATGTCGAACAGATTTCGAGTGGGGGCTAAAATATTTTGTGCAAAATACATACAGTCAGTGCCATGGCCTTTTCCAAACTTGACTGACAACCATCGCTTCTCTAGATCATAGAGAGATAAAGAAATATAAAATCGAAAACATTCAATGCATTTCCTCGGGAGGTAGAGTACCCAAATCAATGTTGCCAAGGATATGCTTGATTGAGAAAGTCCTCGGTGGTGTTGAGGGTTTATTGCCAGTTCTTCCTGTTTTTATTAGTGTAATTTCTTCCGTGAAAATATGTAACGGAGATATCTCAAGAAATAAATACTGTTGAAGACCAGACTATATCGTTTCTTCAAGAACCCAGGCTTGTTCTGGAAGGCAGTTAGTTTAGTTTAAAGTTTTCCCATGATGAGATTTCGAAAAAAGCATTCATTAGTTTTATCGATAACAGGGCACCCAGGGATTCTTGAGATATTCTTAACCATCGAAAAACTGCCTGGGCTCCCTCCTTTGGTATTCTCCACTGACATAACAGCTGCATTTGACTGTGTAGACCACCAGACGTTTTTGATCGAACTGAACAGATTCGGGATAACTTGTACCTATCTTTATTTCTTTGAGTTATACTTATCACATTGTAGCCAAGCAGTTGTTGTTGACAATGTCATGGGTTCATTTATGTCTGTCACGAGAGAGGTGCCTCAGGGCTCTGTACTAGGGCCACTCTTATTGCTGATATACATAAATGATATGCCAGAAAACCCGTTGTGAAATCTGGGTGAAAATGAGAATATAAAATTTCCAGGTGTAGTTTTAGACCCACAACTGAAGTGGATAGCTCATATAAACTGTCCATGTACCAAGCTGTCACAAGTGATATTTGCTTTATCCGACGTGTCAGAAACATGAAAGCAATAGTATTCGCGAATTATGGATTGTTTTACATTCATTCAATGTATGGAATACAGTGTTATGGTAATGCAGTATCTATACATATTACCAGCATTTTTATATTGCAAAAAGCGACAATAAGAACAATTCTAAATGTACCAGTTGTATCATTAGATATCATGACCATCTACTCACTGATCATTTATCAAATTATAATATCGTCACATATAAATGAACATACAGCACACTCGTCAATTCACTCATATGATACTAGATACAGACACAAAATTTGTACGATAATGGTGTTATGAATGTGGGTTGATTAGCACAATCTATTAATTTAATAGTTGTTTGAATAAGAATTCAAAGTAACAAAATGAGAACCTCAATGTTTCTTTTGCGATATACATTCTTTTGTGATATAATTCGAATGACGAATAATCGATAATTCGATTATTGAAATAATTCGAGATATCTCGAGAACTTGACCGGGATCATTCGAATGATCAGATCATTCAAATGCACTGCCGAGTGATTTGGTTCTCGACTAAGTTCTCAGACGAATGACAAATATAATCAAATATCAAATCCACAGAGTCCCAGATAGAGTTTGGAATAAACTGCCCACATTCAGAAATCGTCAACTCGGAACGTTAATTTGAATTGTGCTTTTGTGCTTCGAAAATTGAGAATTCGAACACAATCATTCGAATGATTTAAATCACTCAAATACACTACCGAGTGAAATGCTCGAACGACGAGTACCGAAATATCATGACCGTATTCAGTTTGTAGTACAGGAGGTTATGAAAAAGTATTTGTTGGGGCTATTACTACGCTATCATCATAATCGTCTGAAACTACTTATTTCAAAGTATGGAAGTAATTGAAATGGGACAGAGACGGAATCTTGCATACGGAAACGTTTTTTGGATTATGTTGTCTACAAATATTTCGAAATCTTGAATACTCGAGTCCATAAAATTATTTTGAGTTGTCTGTAGTATCCCAGTGATCGATCATTCGAATGATACTTACTCAGCTCAGCTCAGCTGAAATCTATATGATTAGTGATGTCATCACTGTGACGTCAGTCTTCATGTTGGTGTGCTCAACACTCCGATAATCAAGCTCCCGTTCGAAGCATATCTCCTATACCTTTTTCATTTCGATGCCATCGAATGCATTTTTTTAATTCGGTGCTTTCGAATGCGTATAATAATAATTATTATTCTTACAGCTGGAACAAGTCTACAAGAACGGCTGGCGAGGGGCGATCCCGGCATCAATCCAGTGGACGTTGCTTGCATACATCACGACATTGCATATTCGCAGAGCAAAACGCTCAAAGATAGACACAAGGCGGATAAAGTGCTCGAAGACAGAGTTTGGGAACGAGTCAAAGCTAGTGATTCGGGTTTTGGAGAACGTGCGAACGCTCTTCTTGTCACCGGAGCCATGAAAGCCAAGATGAATGTCGGTATGGGCATGCGCAGTAAGGCCTCATTCATACGACATGTTATCGAAAAAATCGGCAAGTCTCTGAAACTGTCTCCCACATTGAAACGGGCCGCATCCAATGCCTTGAAAGCGGCTCGAGTGACATAAAGAAATTGGGTGGAAGTACCCCGCATAATACGTTTCGAAGCAGTCAGGTGGTGTCTTACCTCTGATGCCGGCCTTAGCACTCTAGGTGCACTGAGCGGTGGAGCATCAGCCATTGGCAAAACGGTCGTTGATGCTAAGAATGCCCAGAAGAAATTGGAGAAGGATAAACGTCATCACCAAGGCCATGGAAAGGTGGCTATGGTCTCTTCTTGTGAAAATAAAAAAACTCATTCGATTATGGGATTAATTCGATTATGCCCATTACTACTACATTTCGGAACTGAGGTAACAAACTCAACAAAACAGAAGAATAGCATACATTTTTTTTGCCAGATGGTAAACAGGTCACCTAACAGATACTTAGACGACCCTTACGGGTTGTGGAGAATAAACAGATGATACACTTGAAGTATTCATTGCCGGAAAGAAATTCACTGATTTAGTTTTTTTATGGAAAAGTCATTTTGTATGGAGCAAATGGGACGTTCCTTGGAGTTTCATATCAAAAAGTTCTCGCATTTCTGAGAAATAGTAAAGGAAACCAATTTCTAGACGCGATTTGATGCTATGCAAATGAATCTTTCTTCGTAGTTATGTTTGTTTATAGAAATGTCGAACTATCAGACACTGAATCATCACAAAAATACTTATGAGTTATTATATCTATCACAACGGATTGTTGTAAAACATTAGATACGCCAATGTTTATGGATATTCAAGCAAATGGGTGCGACACAATTCATGACGCAGGAAAGCTCCAGATAGTCAGTGAACCGGATTATCTACAATAATAGGCCCACGGAGTTATTGTTGTATATTTATAATTGCATATCAAGCAATGCCAGGCATCTGGGGGATAATAGGCGTAATTTTTTCAATTGTTCATTTTAGTCGGTTGGCAAGGTGCGGTGCATAGTTTTTGAGGAATTGAATTGTTGATATGTGTTGACTCGATATGCAAATCTCCCTGTCGAAACTGTATAGAATCAGGTAATTTATAGATTTCTGAATATCTCCACAGAAAATCACATTAACTGTTTGAAAATTAATTAAAGTAATTCAAAATGAGAACCGGATAACATGAAACAAATAATCGGCCATCAAATATTCTGATTCAACTCATTTAATGAATCACCTTGATATGGAAAGAAACAACCGATTTATCAAACTGATGGATACGATCAATTATAAATACTATATTATAGATAAAAATAATCTCTCGATGTTTGGAAAAATGTTTTCATAACATCTCATCGTTTATTGGGGATCCTTCGTTTATAATTTCCAAAGATTCAAAATAATAATATTGTGGCTTCATTGTATCTCTGAACTTTTTAATATGCATAATTCAGAATAGTTGCTCCTCCATGCAACACGATACGATTGAAAACAAATGCACGTCGAGTAACGAAGCAATAAAACTCACATAGCTCTTTCATTCAACATGAGATAAAGAAGGTGAAAAAGTGAAGGAGTTTCGACACATGTTTTAGGAAAGATTCTACAGAAGCAACTGACTTACTGGTCACAGGTGAGGAATCAAAATTGTTGAGAGAATAATTCTTCAAAAAGAGTACACTATAACGTTGACAAGAACGGATGAAACGTTTATGTATCAGTTTCGGGACTCGAGTACAAATAGGTTGATTTTTTAACTCTGAAGATCTGATCTTTCAAATTCAACGAATTTTATGGCCAGAATAAGTGGCTGAATTTCAAGCAGATACACATCTTCCTTTAATATACCACATATCAGTAAAAGAAACTAAATTGGTCAACATATGAGTTCCGCAAGGGTCTGTACCTGGTCCAATTCTATTTTTATTGAACACCAATGATCTAGATAAGCACTCAACAGAGACCGATGTAACGATGTATGCTGATGATACCTCTTTCATAGTATCGGATAAGGACGAAATTAAAACAAAACAGAAATGTGAACAAGTCTTGATCTCTGTAAATGAATGGTGTAGCCTGAATGTATTTTATTTGAATGCCTCTAAAATACAAATCTTCAAATTCCACAAGTGACGTATTTATTAACCGACGAAACCAAAAAGGGGGAGGTTCTCTATTCGACGCGTATATATTTTTTTTTTATGTATGATCACGCAGTACTTTTTACTGAGACGTCAGATTTCGATAATTCCCATTCCCATTTGAATTTAAAAGATGAAATCTACCCCTAAGGGTAGCAAAATGAAGGATATCGATCACTTACCCTCTGAATTCTGGTCCGTTAACCGATTCTATCAGGCATAACTTTGTACTGGATTCTTCGATTTGGATGATTCTTTTTTTATTAGATAGGGTACACCTCATAGTTGATCATATTTGGATTACGAATGGAATTATCCACCCTTACGGGTAGAAAAAATAGGGGACAATTGATTTTTCACTTGTGAACATTGGCACACATATGTAGTTGCCAATTACATTATTTTTGTTCTCCTACATCCATCACAATCATTATATTCTCTGAGAGGATGGAATGATATACAAAGTGATGAAATAAACCAACCAGAACAACAAAAATAATTTATATTACAACAAATAGTAAAAGTAGATAATCATATTATTTAACTGGTAATAGTTGAAGTAAGGTGGGTGGGTAGGTATTTTGGAAGTAATCAAAAAACAAGTAGGTAGTAATTAGTAGATGTCAGCCACAAAGAATTGAAAAATAAAAACTTTTTACCAAAAACTTAAACCGACGAAATACGGAACTGAAAAGTAAAAAATTAAATAGTCTCAATAACTAAGCTCCTAAACTAATGTAAGTAACTAATTTTGAGTCGGCGCCAAACGAACAATCAACGAAGATCATTGAATTACTTCAAAAAAAATATCAGAATGTCACCGCGCAACTCGATACCATCATTTTACGCCTTACCTAATTCATTTGCTTGTTTGTTTGGCGTCGACTCAACATACGACTTACATTAGTATAGGAGCTCAGTTATTGAGACTAAGAAGGTTTATTTTATTTTTTACTTTTCAGTTCCGTAGTTCGTCGGTTGAATTTTTTGTTAAAAAGTTTTTTTGACAATACAAATGAAACCAAATTCCTGGGACTAATGATCGATGAAAATTTCAACTGGAAAAATTAGTGAATAAATTTGAAAAACTGATTGAATTGTTTGTGTTCAGAGAACTCAAAATGGTCTTGTAGGAGCCTCAGCTATCATCTCTGTATCATTCTCAGGTAGCGTCCCGAATTAGGTATAATATATTTTTGTGAGGTAACTTCACGTATGTTATTGACATAAATATAAATAACTTCCACATTCCATTTTATAAACATAGAGATTTGGTTTGACAAAATCAAAATGTAGTACACCAAACATGCTTTCTTGAGTATGAAATGCATCAAAACATGAAATTTTGATCTCTTGAAAATTGTCAGTGTTTAAGTATTGCATCAAAATTTCACTCATATTCCACAAGATAGCCATGGATTTCATTTGACAGAAAATACGTGAACTCATTGCAACAAAAGTCTAAGTAAGAACTCCATATTTATACATAATTACGTTGATAATACCAGCAAGTTTTTGGTTGATTATGTCGAAGTTAAGTCAGTAAGAAAAGATCGAAATTGTTTTGATTGTGGGAGAAAATTACAAAAGCTATAGAGAAGCCGCAGCGATTTTCAACGAGAGGCATACCAATGAAATTATTTCACATGTAACTGTTGGAAGAATTGTTTCCAAGTTCAAAAATACTGGGTCCGTGGAAAACTTATTCAGAAAACAACATAGGCACTGGGTTACTGCTGAGGAAACAGAGTTTGAAGTTATACAGAGTGTAGTTGAAACTCCAAGAACATCAATTAGTAAATTGTCTGGGAATTTGGGTTTATCTTCAACTTCTATCCGAAAATTGCTCAAAAAAAACAAATTCAAGCCTTATAAACCAAAATTTATTCGAACGCTCAAGGAGAGAGACTACGATCCACGCTTGTATTTTTCCTTTTGGCTGCAGGGAAAAATTGAAGAAAATATATTATCATTTACGAAATTTATTTAATTTAGTGATGAGTCAACTTTCACTTCGACTGGTGTTGTTTCATCTCAAAATTGTAAATGGTGGTCGGATGAGAATCCACATTTTGCAGTAGAAGCCCGTGATCAATATTCATTCAAAGTGAATGTGCGGGATTTTTAATGACAGAATAATTGGACCATTTTTCTTTCGTGGGAATTTGAATGCTGAAACGTACGATTTTTTGAGGAACGATTTCTACAATGAATTAGACAATTTCTCGTTAGAAGAAAGGCGAAAAATGTATTTCCAACAGGATGGGCCTCCCATCCATAGTACTTTGGCAATAAGGAATTGGCTGGAAAGTGGATAGGTAGGTTTTCAGAAATTCCTTGGCCGCCACGTTCACCTGACCAGACCCCATGTGACTCTTTCTTGTGGGGCTATTTGAATAATACTGTTTGAAAATTTAGACCTTTTCGAAATATTGAGCACTTGGAAGAAACTATCCGTCATTGTGCAGCAGAAATTTCTACAAATTTGAAATGAGATATACCATAAAACGATTTTATGCATAGAAAGAGAAGGAAGGGATATTGAGATATGAATTGTTATTATATAGAAATAGTTGAAAATTTTTTGTTTTGTTTATAGAATATTTGAATTACTTGTTTGAATAAAAAAACCTGTTCCGAAGAATGTCTTTTCAGGATTACATGTCATCATTTTGAATTGAGTTATACATTTATATCTAACACCAATAATTAGCCATCGATCAATGCTGAAAAAACTATGAAAATATTCAGAATTTCTATTTTAGATTAATAGTGCGATAAATTAAATAGTTTTCCAGTTTATGTACCAAGTGACATGTCCATGCACGATTATCATCAAAACTTGATTATAATCTAGAAAACACGATGTTTTTGAAGTGTCATGTCATCACAATGGTCGTGGAATTCTGATATAACTGTTAGATACGAACCGATGTAACAGCAAGGGTTCTGACAAAATCCTATTTTTAAATATAGTGCCCTCTGGTGAGGAGAAAATGAGAAAGTTCTGTCATTATCATTGAAATGCAAACGATTCAGTAAAGTCAAGCTATTCATAAGAAAAAAAAATAATGTTTTAAAATAGATGGAAAAATATTTAAAAAAAAATGTTGAATTATCTCTTCGTTTATGTACATAAAATTGAATTCTAAGTAACTTTTTCAAATAACTTTTTTTGATATCTTGCCATCTTACCCCACTTTTCGCCTTTTCATAGCAATTTTTTACAATTTGCCGCCATATACTAGCGATCACGTAACATGTGTCAAAATCGATGTTTTGGTAATCGGACATGCACAAACTTTTCCCCAGAATATTTTTTCCAATACTCAAATAATAAACTTTTTTCCCATATGGTACATACTTTTTGGCGGACACTGTGTAATTAATTATAAAATTTGAATATCGAACATAATTTTAGCTCTTATTTTGTAAGGATGTGATCCTTGATAACTAGCTTTGTCTTCCAATATATAAAAAATAAGTATTTGTTTAAACAAAAAATCCACAGTTCCCAATATAAAATGTGTCCATTATCTCCCCGGTCTCCCTTACTGGTGATATTTTGACTCCATCTACACATTCTCGAAAGAAAAAGATGAAATCCTGGCACACCCCGTATAGAATACTGATTCGAGTTCAACAACTTATATCAATATTCCATATCATGATTTGAAACAAAAAGATCATCGAGTCAGATTCATATATCAATTAAAACACACCCAGTAAATGTCCAGTTCGAACCAAGCAAAAGAGCAATTATAACAGAAAACCACAATTTGTGCTGAAAAACCTAATAATTACCCAGTTGCCTGACCTTGAACTTGCCCGTTTAGGTTTGCAACTCGAGAGAAGTGAAAGTCTTCCGCGTAGAAATATACATTCCAAGAGCAAGGTCCGATAAATCGAATGAGGTGTTGCGTATAAATATATAACAGCATAGGCGTCCCAAGATGGAATTACCAATGGATTGAAGATGACAGAATTGACTTTCTTTATTTGTTTATTTAAAATAGGTGAACGCAGACGTTGTGATAGGGATACACGATGAGTAGTCATGAACACATCCTTTAGAAAAATGGAACTCAGAGGATTGAAAATGCATGTGCCCATCGATGAAAACTAATCTAGAGTAAGGACTAGAAATCCAAAGGTCGCAGTTTCGATTCTTGCTCGAGGATGTTTTTTGTCTTTAATTCAAAAATTTGTCTGCAATGCCACAATTTTCATTTTACTTATATATATTCACAGACGCTATATTTCTCCTCCTTAATCTAGCTACTAGCGATTCATGAATGATTTGGGTACATAATCACCAAAGTATGTGTTAAGTTTGAAGAATAATGCAATTTATTGATTTGTTTAAAAATGTTGTTGAGTTTACCGCTATATGAACCGAGACAAAAACACAAATCTAATGGACATGATTCATTGAAAAATACTCTGTGCCGGTTTCTCAAGAGGGTCTGATTAATGAACTGTAATAAACACTTCTGGCCCTTATAAACAAGAGATGCTTTCAGGAATGAGATATACAAAGTTGGTCGATACTCAGCTTTTGTACGAATCGTGTACACGTTTGAAATAGACGGTTCAAACGAATAATGTATTTTATTCAAATCCCTAACCTACTTAGTTCAATACATGTTTCCCTTATAGTGTTTTGTGACCTCACTGGTTATTATGGCTTGGAGTTTGGTTAGGAGAACGTCAATTATCTGAAACCACTATGGATCTGTTGTCGACGTTTCAACTTTCACAAAGTCATCCTCAGGATACTACAATAGGGATTGTGAATATTCACCCTTGTAATACCCTTGTAATATTCACAATCCCTTTTGTAGTGCCCTGAGGATGACTTTATAAAAGTTGAAGCGTCGGCAACAGATCCATAGTGGTTTCAGTTAATTGACCTTTTCCCAACCAAACTCCAAGCTATAAATGTTTCCCTTTCCAAAATGCCATTTATATAATAATAATAATGAATCGTCTCAATTCATCTCGAAACAAGATAATGCCACGAAAAGTTAAAATGATTGACATGACAATTTACAATACAACAAAAGTTTCTTCAGGATTGGAGCGCTTATCAGAAACATTGTTGGAAACAGGAGTGTTCAAAAGCGAAATAAATTGAATTTCAAGTGTATTGGGCTTGGGTATCTCCAGTAGATCCTTCTCCCTTGTGTTTACGTACCTTTTTATTTCAGAAAATTGAGAGTTGGGGGAGATTTTTGGTCCTAATAATTATAGGAGTTACGTTGGATGCATGCAGAGTAATTGAAGCCTTGATGACTAGTATTTTATGAATTTTATTCAATGTTCAGACGAATTTTCTCAAATCTCAACAAACACCAGACAATTTTTTGCTTCTTCAGAGATTAGGTGTAAGTGGTCGGAAGTGTTTGAGTTATATATTGTGAAAATGCGTAGTTGAACTGATATAAATGGATCTCTCATTATTAAGTTCAAACATTTGAAATCAGGAGAACAGATCATCTGACAACTGGCATTGGAGTCCTTTCTGTCCTAAATCAAAAGCGATGCATCATCTACTTGTGATGTATGTAGTATCAGTGAATGCGGTATGGAAATTTTGGAGTATAATATACCCAATATTGGTCCCAACACATACCTTTGAGGTACTCCAATAGCTGAAGTTTGAATAATTACATTTTGTTTCTAGTAAGGGATAAAATCCGATGGAGAGAATTTTCCCTCATTCCGTATGATTCATAATCCTGCTGACTATCCCAACAGAGCATTTGCTGTTCTTGATGGTTTTCAATTTGCCTGATATGATTTCATAGATCTTTCCTCATGTATATTCATCTTGGATATTGCTTCTCTACAACAACATCTTCTTATAGATAGAATCAGATTTTATTAGTCCGCACTATCGGTTTTTCGAAAAAAGCTATTCCGGTTTTTTGTTTTTGAGTATGGTAATTGAACTTTGGGATTAAGACGTTCACTTTTGTGGCGACTGAAATAGTTTTTAAAATGCCATATTGGTGCTTCATTTTTTGGTTGGAATTAAATGTAGATTTTCACGAATAATATTAAAGGGTTACATCTGTCTGTCTCTTCATTATACGTTTTTTACAACATCCATCAGGAGATATCTGGGAAAAACTTTGGTTACTCGTATGTTAACATAGACCTCAAGAATGGAATTAAATTTGTAACGCCACTGTTTCAATGAGCTGAGTATAATTTGACGACCTTGCTGTAGGCTTGCACTGTTTATTCAAGCAATCAGTCACGTTGTCTTTGATCCTGTCGGCTGCTGTTTCTTACAGATTTTTGAATACATAACGAACTCCAGTAACCACTTATAAACTCATAAAAATACTCAATTTTATGGAAATTGGCCCATAAATCATTTATATATTATTGGCGACAGGAAGGACATTGTAAGATGTTTCAGCCTAGGCGCCAAGATAAACATTTTTGATGGTAATAAAAAGATCATTGATCATATATCAGTAGTGTCAGCATGAAACTAGAGGAATCCTTGCAATGAGACTTCGGACAGCCCAACTAAATTTATACTAGAACTAGCTTCCTAATACCTGAAAAAAGCTGCCGATGGCACGTCCAATGGACGGAGGTGAATTTCACTGGGAATGGATGACTTGACTTGACATTTTTCGTCACAGATTATCTGCTTTCCTAATTTATATTCCAGAAAGAAAAAGACTGATAGGGTATGTGTGTCAAATAAAGATGAACTAGTGTCATATAGAATCCAAATAAATACCCAATTGCCATACATTCCCAATGTGAAGGACTAGAATACTGGAGACTTGATTGAAGGTATCTCACTAGGATCAACATTAGGGCCCATTGTGTTCATTTCATACCTGGCCAGTTCGTCCCAGGCCATTTTACAGCTAATTACGTGAGAACTGCTTGCTAGACAAGATAATGATTTCTTGTCTGCGGTAGTTTCTTTCGATGTTGAGGCATTTTGCGATGGCGTGTATTTTCGCTTGCGAAATGTTCTGGAAGAAATAGTCTGCCCAGACTTCCAGAGAAATTTAGTTCTGGGTCCAAATACTCCTATTCCTTGTGCTGTTTTAGAACCATTTGTGTACCATATCATGGCTCCGAAATGTGTTTTGGCCCCACTTAATTTTGCAGCCTAATTATTTCACGAAGCTGGACTTTTTTGGCAAGCCGTCTGTGGAATGTTCCAGATTTGATCATGCCCGGCAGGAAGCGTAGTCTTGGGCCGTATGCCGCGCCAGGCTCTTCATTAGAATGTGTACGGCCGTGAGGTTCAGCACCAACTCCATGATGCATACACGGGCTAATCTTTGTATCTTAGAGAGATGGAGTATTTGATTTATTTCGAGAACTCTAAAAATGTTTTATTTGCGAAAATATCCCTTCTTCCATATAGTTAGTTGTATTTATAAGCCGCTTTGTTTGGAAAACAGATAACTTGATTTTATAGGGTGAATTCGGCTTTATTGAAAATACCAATTTCTTGCTGAAATGATCTTTATTGATGGTCCAAGTTATACCAGAAAGGTACGTTAGAAAGTGAACATGTTAATGATGACTATTTCCCTAATAATTTTTGAACCAATTATATGGTCCAGAGAACCAAACAGTGAGAAATGTCTTCTCGCTGTTTTATACTGATTATTTTCTGACATTTCTAGAAACCAATGGAAACTTCCAATTCAAATAATTCATGTACGTTTTGTCCAATCAAAACATTATTATAGTGGGAATATTCTACCTAGAAAATTAGCGCAGGAATAATTTGAGGCATTTTGTGTTTATTGTCTGACAACGTACATTTTTAATTTGACGTCTTTCAAAGTGAGAAATGAATCAAATCGGTTTAGTACATGTGCGAGGAAATGTGTTTATGATCGTAACATCAAAAAATATTCCATAGAATCATACAAGAGAGTTCAATAAAGTAGAAAATAATTTTCCAGATTTCTTTCTCAAACTTGTTGTCATTTGGCAATGGCCACTCGAGCCCGTTGGGCTCTCTTGTGTATTGCCTGTCGAATTATTTTCACTTTATTAACCGACGAAACCAAAAAGGAGGAGGTTCTCTAGTCGACGCGTATATATTTTTTTTGTATCATCATTTTTTTTATGTATGATCACGCATTACTTTTCACTGAGGCGTCCGATTCCGATAATCAAATAGGGTGTACTTCGATGGTGGTCCCATTTGAAATTAAAAGATCGAATCTACCCCTAAGGGTAGCAGAATGAAGGAAATTGATCACTCACCCTCTGAATTCTGGTCCGTTAACCGATTCCATCAGGCATAACTTTGTACTGGGTTCTTCGATTCGGATGATTATTTTTTTAATAGATAGGGTATACCTTATATTTGGATTTCGAAAGGAATTATCCACCCTTACGGGTAGAAAAATAGGGGATAATTGATTTTTCACTTGTGAACATTGGCACACACATACGTAGTTGACAATGACAGATCGCTAGTGACATTATTTTTGTCCCACATCCGTCAAAATCATTATACTCTATGAGAGAATGAGATGATATACAAAGTAATGAAATGAACTTACCCGAACAACAAAAATAATTTATATTAAAAAAAAAAAAAAATTATTATTTTTGAAGTAAGGTGGGTAAGTAAGTATTTTGGAAGTAATCAAAAAACAAGTAGGTAGTAATTAGTAGATTTTAGCCACAAAAAATTGAAAAATTAAAACTTTTTAACAAAAAATTAAACCGACGAAATACGGAACTGAAAAGTAAAAAATAAAATAAACCTTCTTAGTCTCAGTAACTGAGCTCCTAAACTAATGTAAGTAATTAATTTTGAGTCGGCGCCAAACGAACAATCAACGAAGATCATTAAATTACTTCAAAAAAATTATCAGAATGTCACCGCGCATTTCACGCCTTGCCTAATTCATTTGCTTGTTTGATTGGCGCCGTCTCAAAATTAATTACTTACATTAGTTTAAGAGCTTAGTTACTGAGACTAAGAAGGTTTATTTTATTTATTACTTTTCAGTTCCATATTTCGTCGGTTCAATTTTTTGTTAAAAAGTTTTTTCTCACTCTCTTGTGGTATTGCAACTGATAAAACCACAGTAGATTCGAAATTGTTTTGTGATATAATCACTCTAGGTCCTGTCAGAATCATATGTCAACACACTAAACTCTTATGAAAAAACAAGAAATTCGAAATTGATTAAATAAGTGATTTTGAGTTCACTACATACAGTGATTTGATATTGGAATTTAAATAAACCTTTTTCAGACCATTAAATGAGCCTCTGGTTGTCAAGGAAGGCGGTGAATGATTCAATTGCAGAATATTCAGAAAATCATGAAAAGTTGTGGTGGAGTAGTGGTTAGGTAACCAGACTGTCACGCGAAAGGTTCGGATTCGATTCCTAGTCAGTTTTTTTGTCATAATCTGTTCCAGATACAATATTTTTTATATTCATAGTGAAAAATTCATATATATTTTGAGTTTTTAGTGAGTTCAAGAGCAGTGAATAATCATTTTGAAAAATTCAATTCGTGCCCTTTGTGCCCTCATTATCAAAAATCAAACTACCTTAGTCGACTTTTGAAGGGCTATAATCTACTTGATTTTGGAGGTTGAATTGAAAATGTAAATTTTTCGCGAAAGTAATTTTTATCAAACTTTTCGAATTTAAATGCTCATATTTTAATTTTTCGTTCATTTGATTCGCAATTGTTTTTGGGTACAATTTCATTATTTACAATTTTTTATTCCAAACGAGAATAGACTTCAAGAAACATGTTGGAATTGATGGAATATAATGCGGTGATTTATTTATGATTACCAACACACGAAAGTGCAAAAAGCCATTATTGATTAATATCAAAATGTAATGCTACGTTTTGTTTGAAATTGGTTATTGTGGAAATGAAAGTAATGAAAAAACAATTGTGGAATTACTCTATGCAAAAGCATAGACATGATTTTCCCAAAATTTTATAATAATTACAAAAGTTTTGAAACTTCAGTAGAGTGAAGAGTACGTTCAAATGATATTTAGTCTAATTTTGCAACCCTCTTTTCTGAACGAAAGATGTTGAAAATCAGGATTTAATGAATTTTCACATCATTAGCGCGAAAAAATTTGCAAAAGTTCTGCAAACTTTCGAAGTTTAGAAAAATAGCAATTTACATTCTCCGACAAATTTGCAAACAAAACGGAAATGTTTGTTTTATCGAAAAACATTTGTTATTAATCCCAATTTTTCGATGAAAATTCCAAAAGTTCTGCGATTACCCTACATCTGTGTTACATCACAATGTTTTCCCTTCTTTATTTTAATTTTTTTTATAAATCAAGAAAATGATTCTTACTTGTCGATTACATTTCAGTCTTCCATTCGGATTCGATGGAATTTTTCATGCGAAATCACATTTGTAGTAAGAAAGTCGAGGAAAAGGGTGAATTATAATTTTGTTCAATTCATCAAGAAATACATACCTGTAAAAATTTAATTTGAGAAGTAATATATATCCCACAAATTTTTATTTTTAAGCAACGTTTCTGTTTGATGATGAAAATCATGTACTTGCGGGATGAACAATCGATGAAGTTTTGCACGATGTTTACAATTTAGGGCCACATTATAAAAAAACAAATCAATAATATGAAAAATGTTCCGTTGAACAATGATGGTTGCAAATCTCTTGCGTCGCGTAAAATATTAGTCGTAATTATAACAGCAATTTGCAGAACTTTTGCAATTATTTCAGCAGTTGTAAAAATGCGAAAGATTAATATTAGCTAATGAATAGGTTTCGTTTGAGGTTGCAAAGTTACATATCCACTGAGACCGATATTCTCTTTATTTGTACCACAATAAAGAACTTTTGTAATTATTGCAATGCTTGTGTGTATTGAAAATGGCAGCGTGAAGAAAAAAAGTTGCATAAATAAATGATGCGTTTTTCAGAAATGGTTGCAAATGTGCGTGAATATGTTAATTTTTTTTTCCGTTCACTTATCCCATTTGCAGAACTTTCGTAATTTCTTTGAACAAATTACAATGAAAACCTTGAACAAATGACCAAAAACAAGGTTCCGTAACTTTTACAAGGTTGCAAACTTAATGCATAGTGTAAAATATTATTATTATCGGTGTGCCTAGTTTGCAAAAATTTTGCCCTCTACACTATTCATTGTTGTTTTTTCTGCAAGCGTTCATATACACGCAGTTCAGCTATTCAAAATTCAACAATTTTCTATTCATAAATAATTTTATATATTTTTCGGCAACTCTTCGGTATCTCTTTGTCAAACTTATTTCGATATCTCTGTCCCAATTAATTGTGTTCGTACTTTGTGGTCATTATGGTTGGAATTTGCAAGCGATGGTCCATACAACGTTTTCAATCTGATACGTTCACCATCAGACTCTCTGATTTTATTTTTCTACCATCAAATATCCGACATATACAATGATGGATCCCGGAACTCAGTTGAACTATGTGAATTAGATATCGTTCTGGTATTCACTTTGTGATAGTATTGAGAAGGGAAATATTCTCAATTGAATATTAATAGAAATATTTTTCTGTGAATTAAAAAATCCACGATTAAAATGAAGTTATTTTTTGTGAATGTCTAACAGAAAACAACTACTTCCCCGGCTAAAGCCACCCTGGACATTGAACTACATCCGATAGATATTCTGAAAAGACCATAACTCAAAAAAAAAATCTGCAATTGAAAATTTGCATTTTCATTCAGATAGTTATTTGATTTTCTATTGCAGTCTCAATTAAGAACTCATTAAGATAAATGAGACAAAGAAGAATGTTTTCCAAAAGAAAGTACTCACGAGAAATAATTCGTAACATTGTCGCAAGAGAGACATCGCATTCACTAGGTCTTCAATACATTTTTGTCGACGAGAATCTATTTCACGCTTCCGCGATCATCAGGAAGACCGGAAGAAATGGAAAACACATTTTCAAGAAGCAATCTCACTTTGCAAAGATGGAAAAAGTTAGAATCATTTCTTTTGGAGAGACATTTTGAAAATAGTGTTTTCTGATGACTCCACATCTGATTTTATGAACATCCTGTTCATTTTTCAACAAATCAGTGATAGTATTATTATTGAAAATTTGTCTAATGATTTTATTAATAATATCAACAGTAATTCACAGCAGTTTTATGCTTGAAGGAAAACTTTCCAAGTAAGAGTTTCGTGATTCAAAAAGTTCAATAAGATTACATTTATTTTGGCAACACTGGAATGAAAGTTGAATAATAGTTTCAGTCTTTCAAGCCATTAAAATTATCCAACCAATTCGACCCCTCCTTAAACTCAGCCAAGACATTTACACGAAGAATCAAAGTGCCAAATATCATTCCATTAGGATTAAAAATGTGTAATCTGGTATATTTGTTTGAAAATATGAACAGGGTGTTCATGAAATCAGATATTAACAAAGTTCCATTGTAACCCGAATATATTCGTATGATTTGCTTGGAGTCGGATGGTGATATCCCTGGGATACAGGGCGTTGAATAAATTCCAAAAACATTGCAAATAAATATAAGTTGTACGGATCAAAGGTACATGGTTATTTTCCAGAAATCCTGTTTTACCCACGATTTTTCGAAAATATTATATTTGGTACTTTCTTTTAAAAAATACTGCCTCTCAACTACCAGTCAATCTGAATCACCCAATGGTTTATTTGTTGTTAGAAACCTCTCAAGAATCCTTGAGCTCCTCATCCACAAGAAAAAAATTTTAGGGAATCCAAACCGTCAACCAGAGGTGCTAAAAAAATGCTTTATCGTTGAATTCTGAAAAATGCCACCTCAGTGTCACTTTTGATTGAAAAAATTAAGCTTTATACAAAAATGGAAATCCTGTTTTGTTTCCAATGAAAATTTTCCATTCTCCTGACACTTGATTCGTCAGCTTGATTCATTGTATTTTTTTTCAATATGCTTTCGATGAATGTTTCCGCAGGCGTATACTTTTTCTACATCAATTCTGTTATTTTTTATTACTCTCAGCTCGCCTTTTTTTATCACCACCTTGTTTCTCCACGATTTTCACTCTATTAGCCTCTATTCACTTTTCTCAATCAAGTTTTCTTTTTATATTACTGAATAACGTAACTATATACCCAAAAAATATATATATATATATATATATATATATTCTCGGAATAAGGGCCTTAGTCAATCTATGTATTTTTTATTCCATGCGACGTTTCGACAATGTTTATATCATCTTCAGGTGAATTCAGGAAAATTCTTCTATTTTTCTCCGTTGTAATTTTTCTGTTTATGTTTGTGTAATCCTTCAGTAACTTTGTGTTGTTTTTTCATATTCTATTTTCCATCCTTGTGTAATATCCATCCATTTTTGGCAGTTCCTAGTTCCCAGCCTGTAATATTTTTCCTAATTTCTAGACCACATATGTTTATATGCTTTATTTTCTCGGAATAAGGGCTAAGTCAGTCTATGTATTTTTCATTGCATGCGACGTTTCGACATTGTTCATGTCATCTTCAGGTAAATTTAGGAAAATTCTTCTATTTTTCTCCGTTGTAATGTGTCTGTGTATGTTTGTGTAATCCTCCAGTAACTTTGTGTTGTTTTTTCGTATTCTATTTCAAACATAAACAGAAAAATTACAACGGAGAAAAATAGAAGAATTTTCCTGAATTCAGCTGAAGATGACATGAAAAATGTCAAAACGTATAATTGAGTAAAAAATACATAGACTGACTGAGGCCCTTTTTTCGAGAAAATAAAGAATATAAACATATGTATCTGGCTGGGAACTAGAAACTGCCAAAAATGGATGGATATTACAGAAGGATGGAAAATAGAAAAGGAAAACACAACACAAAGTTACTTAAGGATTACACGAACCTAAATAGAAAAATTTATGTCGAAATGTTGCATGGAATAAAAAATACATAGACTGACTAATGCACTTATTCCCAGAAAATGGAGAATATGTGGTCAAGAAATTAGGAATATATATATATATATATATATATATATATATCATCATATCTCTGGAAAACATAACCAAATTTCAGATATCCATCGCTTTTTTTGCTTCTTCCATCGCACTCTGTTGTGCCAGCGTGATCCCAACTGTGGAAGTCCTCCAAGGACCAAGCAGCAGAACCACTCTTTTTGGACCAGATGGAGGAGCTTTGGATTCCGCTGCCCCCGGCGGGACCGTGGTTACTAATTCTCATGGAACTGGTTTGGTGGCAGCAGGACCAGCCATTCTTCCTTCAGGTGAGTAAAAGGTACTTATTCCTTCAAAGAAATGTACAAGGCTCTTCAGTCACTTATAAAAGCCAATGATATCAGATAAACTTCAATGTTATTTAACTGTCAGTTTTGTGTCTGTAGACTTCCGTTTTCTATCTGAAAAATTATTCTTTCAATCAGCCGAACCTGATGCATAATATTGAATGTCATCGAACTGTTATTTGATGATTGCAGCAATAGCTGAAGATGATATATCCACGGAAGGTGACTTCGGGGATATAAGGACCCTATCGATCAGCTGGATACTATCGATGCTGAAAGCGAAATCATTGTTTGGCTACTCTCGGGGAGGAAACGGCCAGGATGACAACCGAAAAAGGATGATCCTAAGATCGTCTTCGCTGTAGTCATTAACCGCTGACAACCTGAAAGTAGAGTAACACGATTCTAGATATATGACTCAGAGTTACGCCGATGAATGATGCTGTTTTCATTAGAGGCAAACATGCAGGCAGCCCTGAACATAATCCGAAACTGATGTGCAAAGGAAGAACTTATCCTAGCAAAACAGTGCTACTTCAATTCGAAAAGTATGAAGTGAAAGGTCCGATTATGGATGAAAGTGATCTAATATTTTTCTAGGAAGTTGAATATTTGGGCATTATAATTTGCCAAAAACGACCACGAATCATTCATTATTTGTAAGGCTATAGCGGCAAATTGGCGGCAAAGTGTTTGGCAATACAAGGGGTTTGATGCCAAAAATTATCTATTGGTCAAATCGAACTATAATTAAACTCATGGTCAACCAGTCTTGATCAATATGGAGGCCAACAATTATCAGCACAAACCAAGCTGCAAAAAGTGCAGCGGTTAGCCTGTCTAGGACTCACATAGGAGTTATTTCCTTACACCACCGCGGCATATGCCATTGTACGTGTGTGCAATGGAATGAGCTGCAATCAGTGATTAGACCGCACTAGATATTTAACTTGAAAGCTCTATATCAGAGAGTGCATCTGAATAGTCAGGGAATCATTTCCTCAAATTCCAAGTACTTCCTCGCATGTAACAGCCACTAAGAAAAAATATGATATAGTAGGAACTTTTCGAAGGACCTCCAACTCAGATATAAGCAAGTCAGGCTAGGATTTTGGTGGGAGGCAATATTTAAAATAAATTAGTTTGAAGTCAAATTTTGAGGAATTTTCTAGTGTTTAGTTTTATTCTATTTTATCTGGCGCATTCTAATCTAGGATTGAGCGAGTCTATAGACAGACGATGGGCTCTTGAAGAAGAATACAGTCCCTTCCCAAAATCTTCCTGTATTGTCTGTGGCCAAGAAAATAAGTGAGAAAAGTCCTTCAAAGATAGTTGAGAGGAAATAAAAGTGAGTTAAGAAGAGAAAAAAGAGATATTATTCAACATACCGAAGATGAAGTATGGAAAAGAAGAAGTATGGAAAAAAAAACTTACTATATATGTATATCTAGGTGATAAGGACACATTTTCACACCATCTCATTCATTTTAGATGAAATCAAAGAAAACTGTTTCATTTTCAATTCGAATATTCACAAATAATAATGTGTAATATTTCTTCAAAATAATTCATAACAATAATTCCCAAAAACTTCGAAAAATATAATTTTTTTCGTGGCATCTGGTAGTTGCAGTTCCACAGAGAAGTTGTTGAAAATGAGGACACCTTGTGTGTTTTTATTGAGTTACATCTACGCTGGCTCATCTATAAATAGACATGGCCAATTAAATTTTCTGTTTTGTGATTCTATAAAACTGTGGGCGCTACATACATCGATGGATAAATTAAACTGGCTCATCAACCTCACTGTTTTCATTTAAATAAAAGCGAAAGATTGTTAAAAATAATTTACGATAGTCATATAATGGTTGTATTGAAAGAAGGATAATTGAATAAAATTAACTTGACTGTATAATCATTTCCATTGGATGATAGCACGGGGCTTATGGCTCAGTGGCACGAGCGTTGGTTTTGTGTCCACTGTTCCACCCAGCGTGGGTTCGAACCCCGCAGCTGGCGAAAAAAATTTCAAGGCCCCAAGAGTGGTTTCGGATTTCACTATGAAAGGTAAGGTTCCCGTAATCTCCAAGTTTTCATTCACTTCTAAGGGTTGGTCAAACAACTAAGAAAGCAGTTAAAAACAATTTTACAAAAAAAAAATATTTAATAATATATCCATCAATTGCTCAAGTTATATTACTCTGGGGTAATATAATCCCATTTTTTTTAACGTGGCTGAGAGCAGTTGAATATGGGATGCTGACTGAACCCAGTGAAACCCAGGGGGTCAGAATTTTCCAGGTATTCAATTGGGAAAATGAAACTTGTTCAATTGTAATCATTTACACAGATAGAACAGGAAATTAAGCGATTTCAATATATATTTCAGGTCCGGCTCTTGTGATTAACGGTCCCGCAGGCTCGATCGCTACCAGCCATACCGGTTCTGGACTAGCCGTGGTTCCTGGAGTGGCTCCAGCAATAGCTGCAGCGGCCGCCTGGGGCCCAGCTTCCCAAGACGGGGGCGCCTACGTTTCAGACAATTCCGGGTCATGGGGAGATGATGGATCATACAGAGAAGGACATCAATGGGACTAGCGTGAATTGACAAGGCAACAACTGGAAAAATTATCAATACATTGTGATTCGATGTTTCGGCATTTTATTTTTTTGTCTCGCACTATGAGGAGCTTTTCGTTGAATTAAACAAATATATATGGATGACCTGGTAGTTGGAATAAGCTGACTCTTCCGCTCATGTACGCTGTCTTTTATACAGGTCACCAACACCTAGAACATTCCTGACGGTCGTTTCTCGGTCATTCTCGGAATCTCTCGATCCTTCTGTCGGTATTTTCTGGAATTTCTATTGCGTCAGTCAGGCGCCCGACAAACAATATCAATTGGCTCATAGACACCTATTTTCCATGGTTGAATACATTACAATGCGGTATTATTAATGATAGTAGCTCCTTTGCTTCCAGTCCTGATGATTTACTGTCAATACTGATTCCACATGAAACTCTTCTACAAATACATTCATTGTTTCTGAATCTTTGTTGTCTGAATTTGTTATTTCTACAAATGTGTATTCTGATAAGTTCTTGATTTGTCCGGATTGATGATTTGATTTCTGATAATTTTTTTTTGTTAATTAACGATTATTACATTGTACGATTCTGCGTATCTACTGCTCTGAAACATAAAATTGAGCCACCTCTTCTTTGGAAAAACTAATATGATTTAGTGTAACAGTAGCTTAGATCGTCGAAGAAGTTGGTTGGTTGGATTAGGTCTGTGAGGATTGATTTGATTAATTATACGAAACGCAAAAAATGATTACTGCAATAACTTTCAAAACTCATTTCGGCATCCGAAATCCATTTAAATTTGTTTGCCCACCTTGTCGGTAGAAGGAATCAATATTTCATTTACAACCTCAAAAGGAACATTTTCTGTTGAACGTCGTCAATGCCGTAAATGGTTGGTAAATGTGTAAAAAAAGCCATTCAGTTGTTGAAGGTAGGAGTTTTCGTTCTGCCTTAATCTTGAGCAGCCCTATTTGGGGAGTTGAACTTTGGGCAGAGTCACGTATATCACCTATCCAGTTCATATTCGATTGCTAGGAACTTCCTATGGGGTAGGATCCCACACACGTTGGAAAATTATTTGGGAAAGAAATACAAACCGTCATCACCAAGAATCAGACCCCAAAGCAACATTCGTTGCCCACCATAGCAGTCAAGAAAAAAGGAAGGGCGGCGAAAGCCCATAAGGTTATATCTTTCCATTCAATGTCACCAAAGTATCAGTCCTACCAGTCCAATAACTTCGCGGCAAGGTATCCAGACAGTCCAGTATTGTAATTTTTCCTATCGATCTTCGTAACATAGTTTACCTGAGCATCAGCTAAAACTGTCATTTATTTCAATATCAACGGAAGTGTGAAGAAAATATAGCTATACCGGGTGATTTTCTGAGGTGGCTCACCCCTATAACTTTTTTTTTATTGAAAATAAAAAAATTAAATTTGGGGGTTGAGTATTATAGTTCAATATACATTTTTTGACATATTTACTTGCTTTTCCGTACTTCCGGTTTGACCGGAAATGAACTTTTAATTTTTAAATGGGACATCCTATATATTTTTACTTATTTTGATCGAGAATGACATTCTAAATCCAACAACACTTCACTTGTCAACATTTGACAAATAAAGTCATTTTTATTCCAATTTATATTTTTCGATCTAGAATGCCATGGGCCGTGTAAATCGCTTCATTCTTGATCAAATAACATGGGAAAAACACGACTTTGAGGCTTATGACTTTACAGTCGTTTTAAGAATTATTTTAGAGTCGCAAATATGAATTTTTCTAGTTAACTTGATTTTTTCAAATGGAAAGGGGGTGGCTCGAAGGCTTTCATTTCCTTACGAATAATTTGATACCACACTCTTTCACTTTATTTTCACTATTTTTCTGAATAATAGCAAGAAGTGATCATACCTAATAACGAATAAACGTATTCGGTATACTTATGCACTAAGTCCTGTTATTCTAGTTATCTGTGACAAACAATTGAAGCTGTTGCTAGGACTACCTAAACAAATAGGCTAATGAATATGCTGTCACTTTAAAAAAAATATTTGTTGTGTAGTTTATAATTTGATATGGAAAATTATACCAGAAACGAGAAAATTGACATGTTGCTAATTTACGGAGAAGCAGAAAAGATTGCAACTCTCCCAAATCGTCGCCATCCCACTCGGCATTATTTTCCAAAACTTGGAAAGAAAATGCGAAATGAACCAGAAGAAATTGCCAATAAATTCATCGTCAGTGAAGAAGAAGAAGAAGTAGAGGTGTTGGCCTATGTTGAAGTGAATTGTACGGCGTCAATTCGCCAAATTGTTTCTGAATGTGATATAAGTTATTCGTCCGTTTGGAGAATTCCTCAGAAATATAACTATCGATCATTCAAGTGCCAACTACACCAACATCTTTACGATAACGACCACAACCGAAGATTGGTTTTTGACTAAATACAGAGAAGATGTACGTTTTCCATTTAAAATTATTTATTCAGATGAAACTCGATTCACCAACTGGGGTCTGTTCAATCGGAATAATAAAAGTTACTGGTCTCAAACAAATTTACATCTGATGCAAGAAGGAAAATTTCAAGAGCGATTTGGTTTCAATTGCTGGATGGGTATTATCGGAAGGAAACATTTGGGGCCAATAATTTTCGACGGACAACTTACTGCGGAAAGATATCTACAGTTCCTTAGAAATCAAATTGATGATTTCATTGAAAATTTGCCACTGGCTAACCAAGTTGATATCTATGTTCAACAAGATGGAGCGCCACCTCACAATTCTCAAGTCGTAAGAGAACATCTGAATGACACCTTCTCAGAAAAGTGGATTGGCACTATTCAGTGGCCTGCGAGGTACATTATTAAGTTGTCATATTTTTTCATAATGTATTATTTCTCGTTCACATTCTAGATCACCAGATCTTACTCTGCTAGATTCTTTTCTCTGGGGAACAATAAAAAATCAGGTGTATAACACAGCACCAGCTACTCGTGAAGAACCGGAGTATAAAGTAAAGGTGGCAGAACATCACTGCGGAATAGCTAATCGATGTGGTGCAAGCAACAATTAAAAAAGTTGATCAAGGAGGAGGTCATTTTGAAAATTTTATACCAGTCATTTCCAACCAATCAGATGCTTCATTTCGACATTGTTACTATGGTAACCAGCAAATTTTCTGAAAATTTTTCATCCACATTAGCATGTAGACGTAAAATTAACAAGTGAACATTTTCACACATGACAGCTATCATATAATTAGACAAAAATAATATTGAAATAATATTGACAATATTTTTCATTTACTTACTTCATAAGTTGGAAATATTACAACAATTTATTAAGTTGTACATTCTATAATCTCATTAATTGATTTTTAATTCTTCAAAAATTCCACTTCTACCTTTTCTTTCCTAAGTGGTGAATAAAACACAGAACCGGTGTTTTTTTCAACAATATGCCTGTGTTTCATAAAATAAAAATAATACTGAGACACTAGTTCATTTCTTTGAGTATTAGATTTGTGTCCAAAAGAAGGCACAATATCACGCAGAATGTTGCCAATCTCTTTAAATAAATTTTCTTGCTCAGGATCTAATCCAGATTCTTCCACTATGTTAGATATTTTACATTTTTATGGTACATTTTAATGTGCTGTGATTCTTTGCAAAAGGAACACAATTCATACGATTGAAAGTTCATTTTATTATAACTTTTTCACTAACTCATGATTGTATACAATGTTATGAGGAACTTATAATGCCACAAATAAAATAATGATTGACAGGAGTAGTGAATGTCAAATCCATGGCTAACTTTACAAAATATTTTTTTAACTTTCAACCGGCAACATACGCCAACAACATTCTATTTAGAATAAAGAATAAAATATCCCGATTTCCTGAATTATTTGAAAAACAAATTATTACCGCTGATAGTAATTTTTCTTAGAATTAATCCTGAGAGAATATGAGAAAAATCTAATTATATATGTATAGGTATAGTTATATATTTTTTGCTGTATATCACCTTTGTTTGTAGTCAATATTGACATCTCCCTGAAGCCTAGTAAGAAAATTATATGAAATCAATTTTTTTTTTTTTATATAATAATATATCTGATATTATAAAAATTTTTTCACTAGGGCACGGAAAAAATAAAATGAAATATCCCGCAATACGAGCATCCACTTTCATTTCTAATCAATATTGATATTTCCCTGAAACCCAGTAAGAAAATTGTATGAAAACAATCAATTTTATATAAAAATTTATCTGATATTATATATTTTATTTTACTAGGGACATGGAAAATAAAAAAATTCTGCAATACGAACGTATCCACTTTCATTTTTAGTCAATATTAACATTTCCCTGAAACCTAGTGAGAAAATTGTATGAAATCAATTAATTTTACATAATAGTTTATCTGATATTATATATTTTATTTCAATAGGGAACGGGGAAAATCAGAAAAAATCTCCCCCAAAACTCCCATTACACACAGCCTTCTATTTATTCGTGAATAACGTTATAATAAATATTTTCTTAATGTTCTCTATTTAAATATAATTCCGGTAAAAAAATTCTTACCGAATCCTCCACGTGCTTGAATTAATTGCGGGAAATTTGTCTCGTACATGAATTTCTAAAGAAATTTATCCCTCGTCGCTTCGCGACCCGTGATAATTTTCAAAAAATTCATGTACTCAAAAAATTTCCTGCAATAATTTATGCTCTAGGGAGATTATAAGTGAGAAACACTTTTTAACAAAAAATTAAACCAACGAAATACGGAACAGAAAAGTAAAAAATAAAATAAACCTTCTTAGTCTCAGTAACTAAGCTCCTAAACTAATGTAAGTAACTAATTTTGAGTCGGCGCCAAACAAACAAGCAAATGAATTAGGTAAGGCGTAAAATGATGGCATCGAGTTGGGCGGTGACATTCTGATAATTTTTTTGAAGTAATTTAATGATGTTCGTTGATTGTTTATTTGGCACCGACTCAAAATTAGTTACTTACATTAGTTTAGGAGCTTAGTTACTGAGACTAAGAAGGTTTATTTTATGTTTTACTTTTCAGTTCCGTATTTCGTCGGTTAAATTTTTTGTTAAAAAGTTTTTATTTTTAATTTTTTTATGGCTGAAATATACTAATTACTACCCACTTGTTTTTTTATTACTTCCAAAATACTAACTTCTTTAAATCCGGTCCCGTCTTTCTTTCTCATATTGACCGCCCAATCTTTTAGTATCAACGCCAATTCTTTCTAAGCTTCTATGTTCATTTAAGGAACATGATTTACTTGGAATATTATAGGATTTTAATAGTTGGAAGGAAGAATCCACAGATTTGAAAAATACATTTTTTTGTAAATGAACAAGCCTTCTTTACCCCCGAAAAAATCCGTCGGTCAGTCATAAAAAAAAAAAAAACAAATATATTATTTTTATGACGGTACATATCCAGTAATTAGACTCGCACGATTTCAGACAAGTCCGACAGTCATATAAATTGGTAAGTAGCACCTAAACTTGTCAGTATTCACCTGAAGACAATTGCAGATACAAGCATTCGAAACGTCATGAAAACCTTTTAAATACATTAAGACGATGGACGTCCGAAATGATAGTAATTCAGACAAGTCGTTTAGTGAAACTATCGTATTTTCGCCTTCTGAACACAAATCCGAAGTCAGTGTATTTTCAAATACTTTCTGAGATAAGAGTTTCCAGAAGAACAAAAGGCCTTATTTTTCAGCGCAATTTTTGGCCATTCGAAACACCCTCCATTCAAGCTGTATGGGGTCGACTTCAGAATAGCCCCAGGGTAAATCCTGCCTGTCGTAAGAGGCGACTAAAAGGATAACCGTAGGTGGAAGATGGTCTCATCGCCCGGTGAAATACCACTATATCGACTTTCTGTGCTGTGAAATGGATCATTCCATGTTTCAGTGTTCGGTCGATACTTTCCGGTCTCCCTCTTTCCTTTTCCCCAATTCCTCCTTTATTTTCAGGTGCATCCTTATAGTAATAATGATGAAGTCTCCTAGAGTAAAATACTCCGGAAGTAAAATACCTCTCCATTCGGATTTCCGGGCGAGAGGTACTCGAGGGGACTCAACATTAAAGATTAATTTTTGCAACATCCGTGGACTCAACAAGAACATCAATGACGTCCACCATCACCTACAGACGAAAAAACCGGATATTCTGGCTCTAACAGAAACACAAGTAAACTCGTCCACCAACAAGGTCCATATGCTTTGTCCTGGTTACGATCTCCATTCTCGATTCAGGTTCAAAGGTGGAGTCTGCCTTTACGCTAAGGCTAACCTTTCATGCCAGCGTGAAGAGAGTTTGGAACCGAAAGACTTTGATGTGATGTGGTTTAAGCTATCTGATACCAAAGTGACTAAGTTCCTCTGCTGCCTTTACCTATCACCTAATGAACCTTCATATAACAACCTCTTTGAGTTTTTATCACTCAAACTGGACTACATTCAGGAGAACCATCCAACAGCTGAAACCATAATCATGGGGGACTTTAATGTACATAACGCTGCCTGGCTCAAATTCTCTAACAAAACAGATGATGCAGGTCGTCTAGCTGAGGCCTTCGCCATCACTCATGGTCTAGAACAACTGGTCGAGCTACCAACCCGCATCCCTGATGTCAACAACCAGTCTGCCAATACACTAGATCTTTTCCTCACCACCAATCCTGACCCGTATAGAATAGAAGTTTGTGCCCCACTTGGAAACTCTGATCACACCCTCATCTCCACAACATGCTCTTTCCATTTACCATCGAGCAGCACAATACCACCCCGTCTCATGTGGCATTACAATTCGGCCGACTGGGAAGGTCTTCGTATGTTTTCTCAGCGTTTCCATGGAGAGAGTTCGTTTCTCTTCAGTAGATCCAACACGATGTGCTGAGACAATTTCTGAAATCATCATGTTGGGATGCAAACTTACATACCGAATACCGAAAGAAGAACATCATCCGATAAGACCTGGTTTAACAGAAACTGCTCTAGAGCTGTGGCTTCCAAACAGGCAGCATACCATCGATGGCTAAAAAATCCGGGACCTGAGACCAGAGCAGCATATGTTGAGGCTAGAGGCATATGCAAAGAGACAATAGAATGTTCAAAAGATGCTCATAATGCCAAAATAAGATCAAAACTTGTTGAATGTCCCAACGGATCCCGTTCATTTTGGTCTTTCGCCAAAGCTGTGGGAAGAAACTTCACTTCCAGCTCTTTTCCTCCCTAACCAAAGAAGATGGAACACTAGCAACGACTGCCCAGGAAAAGCCAATATCTTTGCGCACCTATTTGCTGGAAATTCCACTCTGGATTCTTCGGGAAAACAACCCCCTAACATTACACCTATTGACAGTCACATGCCCGAGATCACCTTTCGCCAACGTACTATCAGAAAGATTTTGCTGGGTCTCAACACCAACAAAGCCTGTGGATCTGACGGAATCCCACCGATTGTTCTCAAGAAATGTGCCCCCGAACTAACACCTGTTCTTTGCAAGTTGTTCAACCACTCTTACAATTTGGGAGTATTTCCGTCCAATTGGAAAATTGCAAGAGTACAGCCAGTCCAAAAAAAGGCAAAAGACCCTACCTAGCAATTACAGACCTATCGCACTGCTATCTATTATTTCAAAGGTCATGGAAAAAGCCATCAACATCGAGCTCATGAAATATCTGGAAGACTCAGGAATTATCAATGATAGACAATATGGCTTCCGCCATCAGAGATCAACTGGTGACCTGCTCGCATACGTCTCACATATATGGCAGCTATCCATTGAAAAGTATGGAGAAACTTTAGCTGTGGCATTAGATATCTCCAAGGCGTTCGATCGAGTTTGGCACCAGGGACTCCTCGCCAAGCTTCCATCTTATGGCTTGCCCCCTCAGCTGTGTTCTCTGCTTGCTAGTTTTCTCTCAAACAGGTCTCTCCATGTAGTGGTCGATGGAGTTTCATCTGACACTCTACTCATAAATGCTGGTGTTCCGCAAGGATCCATTTCTAGCACCAACACTATTTTACTTCACATTAACGACCTGTTGAAAGCAACTTCATGTCCCGTACACAGCTTTGCCGATGATAGTACCCTCCATACCGCTTTTTCTTCCAGGGCCCCTATATCAGCCCGTGAAACCAGAAATGAACGAGGAAGAAATGTTAACAATATAAATATGGACTTAGCAACAATTCTCGAATGGGGATCCAATAACTTGGTAGAATTCAATGCAAAACAAAACACAAGCATGTCTTTTCTCTAGAAAAGCCGATCTCACTGTGCCTAACATAACTTTGTCAGGGTAACCATACCACTGAAGTCATCCATATCGATGCTTGGTATTACTATCAGCAATAACCTTTCCTGGGAAAATCACGTGAGGTCCATTGCCAAAGTGCATCCCAAAACTTGGTTTTTGTTTCGTGCCAAGAGCTATTTCACCTCCAGTCAGCTGCTTATGATCTATAAGGCACAGATCCGACCTGTCCTGGAATACTGTTCCCATATTTGGAGTGCGGCACCTAAACATATCCTGAAGCTATTGGATTCTGTCCAAAAAAGGGCAATTCGTCTCGTCGGTGATGCCTCGCTTACAAACTCGCTCACTTGTCTGGAACACCGTAGAAAAGTTGGCGATTTGTCTCTATTTTATAGATATTTTCATGGGCGATGCTCTTCTGAAATATCAACAATCGTTTCTCCTTTGGCAGTCTCTTCGAGATTAACCCGTCAAGTTCAGTCTTCACACCCCTTCGTGGTCACTTTGGAGACCTGCAGAATATCACTTTCCAAAGACTCATTCATCCAACGAACTGCGAGGCTTTGGAACTCATTGCCTAGGGAGGTGTTCCCCGAGGCATACAATCTCCAGAAATTTAAGAAGAACACCAACTCCTACCTTCTTTCCCTTGGTTCCCACGATGTTCTCTGAACATTACAGGATATCCCTTTTCGTGGGAACCGGAACATATAAAAAAAAAAAAAAAAAAACTTACCCACCTCACTTCAACTATTACCAGTTAAATAATATGATTATCTACTTTTACTATTTGTTGTAATATAAATTATTTTTGTTGTTCTGGTTAGTTCATTTCATACCTTTGTATATCATTCCATCCTCTCATAGAATATAATGGTTTTGACGGATGTGGAACAGAAATAATGTCAGTAGCGATCTGTCATTGTCAACTACGTATGTGGGTGCCAATGTGCCAATGTTCATGGGTGAAAAATCAATTATCCCCTATTTTTCTACCCGTAGGGGCATATAATTCCATTCGAAAACTAAATATAAAGTATACCCTATCTATTAAAAAAAGAATCATCCAAATCGAAGAACCCAGTACAAAGTTATGCCTGATAGAATGGGGGGACCACCTTCGAAGTACACTCTATCCACTGAAAAAAGAATTATCGGAATTGGACGCCTCAGTAAAAAATTATGCGTGATAATATATAAAAAAAAATGATGGAAAAAAAAAATACGGGTCGACTAGAGAACCTCCTCCTTTTTGGTTGCGTCGGTTGAAAATTCAAAACCTTAATGGACTAATTTGCGACTTTTAAATAATACTTGAAACGACTGTGAAGTCATAAGCCTCAAAGTCGTATCTTTCCCATGTTACTTGATCAAGAATGAAGCGATTTACACCATCCATGGATACGATATATAGGATGTCCCATTTAAAATTCGAAAGTTGGGGTCATTTCCGGTCAAACCGGAAGTTCGGCAAAGCAAATAAATATGTCAAAAAATATAAATTGAACTATAATACACAACCCCCCAAATTTCGTTTTTCTATTTTCAATAATAAAAAAGTTATAGGGGTGAACCACCTTGAGGAATCACCCGGTATATGGGTACCGAAGTAGATTGTAAATGAACTTTGCAAATCAAATTATCCTAATTCATCTTTATTGTATGAAAATGCATAGTAGTAAATCATTGAACCCATTATATAGTTTATTTATAACATTTTGAATTTTCTTTCAGTTCTTGGTTCTGCCTCAAACTAAGTGGCGCCCAAATAGAAACAAAAATTCATATACTCAAATCTAGTATAGTCCATCCAATATCAATTGCAAAAACTGTTTCTATAGGGAGCAAATAAAAACTCACTTCGCTAACACGAGCGTATATGCGAAGAAACGGAACCAAAAATAATCTGTACTACTCGTAAACATTCGCCGTCGGCAAACGGTAGATCAAAAGAGCCGATAGTCAACGTGTACTTGAGTGACCGCTGTCTGTTCTACAACCGATTCGTCTGGGACAATCGAGTCGGACATCAATGCTGGCAGGTGTGTCTATACGACGGGAGGTCATAAATCACGCGTTATATTCGTGTTTTAATAGCTCTGAAAGATTAAAAACCAGTAGCGTCTATGGTCTTGGTGTCTGCTGATCGAAATACATTTTAGCATATGATAATAACCTACATCAAACAATGAAAGAAATAATTTTTTTTCTTAATGTATTTGTATAAATAACAGCTCATCTTTAATTTTTTTTTTCATTTTTCATTATTTATAAAGTATTTTTAAAATCTTAAAATATCTGAATAAAACTAGTTATCTCCGCCACTGCTGCTCACAGGATTTCGCCGCAAGACTTTTTTATGCTTCTGCAATGGATATTGGGAAAACTATAACATCATACATATAAGGACCACTCCCGCTCAAAGAAAAGCCGTCGCAATTGTGCCCTGTGACACAAACAAAAAGCAGGGTCCCATAGTAATAGTCGGGACGATTTTTGGACTCAAAAAATTAATGTGAGTTGAAATGTAAATTCTAGGTAGGGGTGAATTGGTTGCTGAGAATGGGGTTCACTTTTTCAACTTTTGTTTTAAAACTTTGCGACTACACCTCGTACACTCGGCTGACAGTATTCCGTTCGTAAAACTGAAGCGGCAGTGACCACACCCTTTGCTGCGAGACAAGGTCTTTATAGAAATGAAGTGATCGAGTTTTTGTTTTGCACTATTTTTTGCAGAATTAATTTAATGATCGAAGTATATCGATACAAGGTTGCGTTAAACGCCCATTAAAACATTCTTGAGTGCGACTATATTTCATGAATATAAAGTAAGCGGCAGTCGTGGGAGACAAGACATTTCGACTAGTGCCATTAGTTTCTGTGTTGAATTGGAATATGAAAAGTACTTGACATGTTTTTTGGGTAACCTTTCACAGTCTGAAAATGAAAATATGATCAGGAATATCTATACAAGTGTAGAAAGGGCAAACTAATCAGTTCACCCCGATAAGTTACTGCGTTCACCAAATTATATTTCCTATAGAAAAATCATTAGATTAATCAGTAACTTATCGTTCCCTGAATATGCCTATAAAAGAATAGTAAAAATTCAAAAGATACTTCTCTATATAGTTTTTGATTGACGTTTTGGGGACTATATCTGCCCCCGTTCTCAAAATCTTCCAAATCTCCTTCAATTGTTTGAATAATTTGAACTTTTCTTGCGAGTCTGCTTCGTTTTCATCAAATGTCGGTTGTCCATTGAGATCTGCCAAAAAATTTGAGAGTGACGTATTGCTCATTTGATATATGAGGTGTTGTTCAGATCAGTTTATTAGCATTCTACCATATCCCACTTCCGCTCAGAGTAGAGGTAACCATGTATAATCCATTTCAACAGAATTTGTTGAAAAACAGTTGTTATTGGAAAGAAGAATACAGGCCGTTTCTTTCAATTTTCTCCTCTCTTGATGTGGTTCTTTCATCAAGATTTTCGTCCTATTACATTCAAACGTATGATCGCCATTGGATGTGAGAATATGTTCTGCAATTTTTGATCCGGTTATTTGTCGATTTCTGATGTAACTCTGATGTTCACTTTGGCGCACTTCCAATGGTCTTGACGTTTCACCTATATAACTGTCACCACACGAACAAGGTATGTTGTAAACACAGTTTTTGGTACTTTCTTCTGCGTTTTTTGATTTTGTTTGTATAGATCTCAGTGTGTTTGTTGTTCTAAATGATGTTCTCACATCATACCTATGTCCAATTCGTTTGATCTTCTCAGATAATCCGTGGACATAAGGTATTATGTTGGTTGTGAAATGTGTAGGTGGTGGGAGTACTCCTGTTGGTTGTGTTAATTGGTTGTTTGATGAATTTTTGTTTTCAATGTCAGTGATTGTTTTTTCCAGAAACTGATCCGGATATGCATTTTCCTTGAGAACAGATTTTATGAGGTTTATTTCTTCCTGTAGATTCTGGTTGGAATTGCAAACTGTTTGGGCTCGATTATAGAGACATTTAACTATGCCTTTTTTCAGAATGGCATGATGGTTTGAGTTGTAGTGTAGATATCGATTGGTATGCGTCTTCTTTTTGTGTACAGATGTTTCCATTCGGGATGATGATTTTTGGATCATGACATCTAAAAAGGGGAGTTGGTTGTTTTGTTCTGATTCTAAAGTAAATTTGATCGTCGGTTCTTGACTGTTTACATGATCCAAGAAAATGTTTAATTCTTCTTCACTTCGATTCCAGATAGCGAAAACATCATCCACGTATCTTTGGACCATTGTGGAATGTTTCAACGGAGGATTCTTCAAAGAATTCCATGAATATGTTACTTAAAATGGGTGACAGAGGAGAACCCATCGCCATGCAAAACTCTTGTTGATCAAATTCGTTCTTGAATTGGAAATTTGTTTTTTCTGTGCATAGTTTGAGTAATTCTATGGTGGCACTGACATCCAGTTTTGTTCTTGTCTTCAGTGATGTGTCATTTTCTAATCTTTCTTTAACATTTCCAGAGTTTTATCAATAGGTACATTAGTAAACAAACTTTCGACATCAAAACTTACTAGGAGATCTCCATCTTGAATTTGTATTCATTCAATTTCTCCAGAAAGTGAGGGGTATTCCTTATAAAACTATTTCCATTTCCAGGTAGTGGTTTCAGAATGTTGAGTAGGTATCTAGCAAGTTTTTGTGAAGGAGATCCAATGGAACTTACAATAGGGCGTAGAGGATGAGATGGTTTGTGTATTTTTGGTAATCCATAAAAATGTGGGGGTTTGCTGTGTTGTGATACTAGGTCTCTGCATTCTGTTTTCGTGAGTATGTTTTTGTGTTTAGCTAAAGTTCGGTATATTTTGCTTTCTATTGATGGGGTTGGATTTTTGTTTAGTTTTTTGTATACTCTGTTTACTGATATGGTAGTGTCTTGATTGAGTGTGTGATATGTGGTGTTTGAGATCATTTGTGTTATTTTGTCCTCATAATCCCTAATGTTCATGATGACTGTGGCGTTACCTTTATCAGCTGGAAGTATTTTGATCTGATTGTCTGATCGAAGAGATCTCAATGCACCTCTTTCGTATTTATTTAATTATTCTAGGATGATAAGGCTGTGTTAGTGCGTTTTTGCAGTCAGATCTGTAATCACCTGCTATTTCAGGTGGTAAACGTTGGGCTGTTGCTTCAATGGCAGTGATCATTTCTAGCGTTGGAACCATTTTGGGTGCAACTGCGAAGTTCAGACCCTTCGCTAATACAAGTTTTTTGTGTATGTCTAAGTTTTTTGATGACAAGTTGATAACAGTTTTTTCAGATTTTTTCTTATTGTTTGATATATATTGTGGGTGTATTTGTTTCTCTTCCAATAATTTGTGAAATTTGTTCATATGTATTGTGTTTCTCTTTCGATTGTATGAGTTGTAGGAAGTGTGAATACAGTCATTTCAAATCAGATTTTGTTTCATGAACTGTTCCAGGTTATTGATAAGAATTTCTGAATTTACCTTGTTTTTCCATATTTCAAATGAGCAATACGTCACTCTCCAATTTTTTGGCAGATCTCAATTGACATCCGTCATTTGAAAAAGCGAAAAGGACTCTGCAAGAAAAATCCAAATTATTCAAACAATTAAAGGAGATTTAAAAGATTTTGAGAACGGGGGCAGATATAGTCCCCGAAACGTCAAACGATATAGAGAAGTATCTTTTGAATTTTTACCACTTTTTCCATAGGCATATACAGATAACGATTAGTTACTGACAAATTGAATCATTTTTCTATAGGAAATATAATTTGGTGAACGCAGTAACTTATCGGGGTGAACTTATCAGTTTGCCCTTCCTACACTTGTATAGATTTTCCTGATTATATTTTCATTTTCAGACTGTGGAAGGTTACCCAAAAAACATGTCAAGAAACGTTGTTCCTCTACAAAAAACCACATTCATTCAATATGAAAAGTACTAATCATTATACATTTTGAAAAGTGAAGTACCCTGATGATTAGCCTCAAAAATATGAAAGGACCGGATAATCACAAACTAGTTCCTTCTACCCCTACACAGTAATTCTCAGAAAAAAAAGTTTTCTATAACGCAGTGGAAACATTGATTATCTATCTATTTTCTTCAAATTCTCGGAATAAACGTCTGATTCAGTCAATTCATATAATTTCTTCTAACGACGTTTCGACATGGTATTTATCATCATCAGGTTAAAACACTAAAATAAAAAATATGGGGTTTGAGACATATTTAACTTAACACAATATTGAAATGAATGCACTGAACTAATTCTTTAAAAACATATGGTTCGAAATATAACACGTTATTCAACACAATATAAACATATCTGTAATATATATATAGACCAGGGTCGATAATTTTTGAAACCAAAAAAAAATTACAGTAGAATGAAACTCATTGGAAAAGGAAGAGAATATAACAAAAATGAAAGGAAAAATAATCTACGGGCGATCTGAGGTCGGGAAGTGGAAGGGGGTAAGTTTTTAAGGGTAAAAACGGTTTATCTCGATTTCCGGCAAAACTACAAGTCCTATGGAAAATTAATGGCAAAGTTGTAGGTAATAAAAAGATCTACAACTTTGGTATTCACACTTTTTTCACATAATCTCAAAATTTATGTGGAAAATTCAAATAACCAAGTTTTTGGTTTTTTATTTTTACTTTTTACAAAAAAAATTTTTTCACGAAATTTAGTGAAAACTTACTTTTTTATGTCCCAAACACACTGTAATTTTTTTTATTTAAAATATTTATGTTTCCACCTTATTTTGACTTAATATCGAAAAAGCACCCTAATTTTCAATCAGAAATTCTCCCGTCAAAATATCAGGTTTTTTGAAAATGTAGGGGCTTTTTGTTCGTTGAAATCTCTTCTTTCTGATAGTGTAAAAAAGAATATACATTACTATGGTAAATGTTCTCAGAAAATGCAAAGAAATAACAGGTAGTAAAGCCCAGACCCTCCTAGCCCCTTCCCCACTTCTCTATGAAATACCTTTTGATGAGCTAAAATTTTCCGTACGTCACTCAGGTATATAAGTTATCTTAAAATAGCAATAAATAGGTATCTACGCATATAATTTAAAGAAGATTCTACAACTTTCTCAAAATATTGTAGTTGTCTTATTAAATTCGGATTCGATTTTTTTCGTTTCTTTGCATTTTCTGTCATAGTAATGTACTTTTTTTCATATTATCAGAAAGTAGAGATTTCAACGAACAAAAAGCCCACCGACTTTTTGAAAAAAGCTGATATTTTGAGGGGAGAATTTCCGATTGAAAATTAGGGTGCTTTTTCGGTATTGAGTCAAAATAAGGTGAAAAAATAAATATTTTGAATAAAAAAAACAGTGTGTTTGGAACATGAAAGAGGAGGTTTTCACCGAATTGCGTGAAAAAAAATTGTTGTAGAAGATAAAAATAGAAAACCAAAAACTTGGTTATTTGAATTTTTCACATAAATTTTGAGGTTATGTGAAAAAAGTGTGAATACAAAAGTTGTAGTTAGTTTTTTCCATAGGACTTGTAGTTTTGCCGGAAATCGAGATAAACCGTTTTTTACCTTTAAAAACTCACCCCCTTCCACTTCCCGATCTCGGATCGCCCGTAAATTATTTTTCTTTTCATTTTTGTTATATTCTCTTCTTTTCCCAATGGGTTTCATCCTACTATAATTGTTTTTCACTTTTTACCATTTTCAAAGGCTTCAGCACTGGTCTAATATGAATATTTATTTACTTACAAATTATTTTATTTTAATTTCTGCGTTCACATTGTACGAACGTTATTGTAAGTGTGTGACTTCGAAGTCGAAGTTATCGGGAAAGGTTTGTTCATCTTTCATGCATTTTTACCCTCTTCATAAGTACACCGGATTGTTTATATTGAGTTATAGTATATAAGCCGGACTGTATTTTTTTGGCAGCATGTAAAGATCAGTTTTTATTATTATTACTCTAAACAACGTTAAAAAAAGGTTGTTATAAATCTGGCTTAAGTTTTTGATATAATTTCTATTGTTAATGCTATTGGGGTCTTTTTTAATATATATCCTTCCTTTGGTCAAAATTCCAACGTTGTTGTGTCAAACTTATGTTGATTTTTGTTTTCGTGTTTGGATAAGCATGTAATGTCGGTTTTCGGGTACTTGTAGGCTTTTGTTTCTGGAAATATTGTTTTGTTTGACCTATATAGGTACTTTGACAGTCTTTACACGGTATTCTATATACTGTATGAGTTTGTTTGTTTTTTGGTATTTCTGGTTTTGATTTTGAATAAATGGTTTTGTTCGTATTTTGCAGTCGGTGTGATATAGTTATGTTGTGTTTTTCCATTGTTATATTAATTCCCTTCGATGGTTTGTCTATATATGGTAAAGGTATGCATGTTGTTGTTTTCTTTTCTTTATTATCATTTTTATTGTAGATCGCATGTATGGGTTTTTTTATTATTTTTTCTTCAAAGTGGCTGGTAATTATTTTCTTTAAAAATATTCGTGATTATTTCTATACTACTTTTTCTGAATTTTGGGTGAGCAAGCTTTATAGCTCTGTCAGTTAAATTTTGATAACATTTTTTTGTAACTAAAGGGTGCGTTTGGCAAATTGTTTGTGTAACGATTTGATGCATTTGGTTTAATAAACCAGTTTGTGAAAATTTTTCCAGTATTGTCGTGTATTATTGTTGTGTCGAGAAAGTTGATTTGTTTTTCTATTTCTTTTTCTATTGTAAATTCCATTCTAGCATGATACTTATTAAATTTTTCTAGAAATTCAACAACTTTGTCAGTAGGAATACAGGTCGAACAATCGTCTACATATCATTTGAAGAATATTGGTTTGAAAGTTAGTGATTTTATGATCTTTTCTTCAACATATTCCATAACCGGATTTGCTAATGTTGCAGCAATTGGAGATCCCATTGCAATTCCGAATATTTGTAAGTAGTATTTATTTTCATATTGAAAGTATGTTGAGGTTAAACATAGTTCAATTTCTTTCAAAAACTCTTCTAAGGTTAGTGTTGTGTGACTTTGTATTTCATGCCATTTTTCTCTTATGATATCTATCGCTAATTTTGTATCTATATTTGTATATAAAGAAACTATATCCAGAGAGATTATTGTATGATTTTGTGGAACTGTTATATTGCGGACAAATTCCCAAGAGTTTTTCACACAGTAATCATTTTATCCAATAACATTAGAAATAATTTCTGAGAGGAATTTTGATAAATTGTAAGTGGCAGATTGAATATTGCTGAAAATAGGCGAAGGGGAATTCCAATTTTGTGTAATCTGGGCAAAGCGTATATTGTTGGAGGTTGGGCGTTGTGTATAATGAGTTTGTTTTTATTACCTGATCTATACGTGTTGACAAGAACCAATTATTTACTAATTTATTAACTTTCGCTTGAAGTTTTTCTGTGGGGTTGAATCTCTATTTTTTATATGTGGTTTCGAACATTAGCAAATTTTCTAGTATTCCTTTGTATTCAGATATTTGCAGAGTTACTCTTTTGTTACTTTTATCAGCCCTGAGTATGAGTAGTTCGGTATTTCCCTTTAAAAAAGTTTTAGTATTTTCAAAAGTTTGTTCAAGATATTTTTGAATTTTTTGTTCGTTTTTCAAAACTGGTTTTGAAGTTGGTAATGATGTTATTGCGTCTGATTTCATTCTGATTTTCGGTCGTTTGATAGGTAATTCCAGATTCTAAATTCGCAATAATCAATTCTGTAGGGATTTCCCTATTTTCGTAGTTGAAATTTTGACCAAGACTCAAGGTATATAAAATGTCTTCAGGAATATTTGTGTCATTTTGGTTTTCTATTAAATTTTTAATAAGTTCTATTTTTTTAGAAGATTAATTTTTTGTTTTTAAGTTTTCAATTTTTTTCTTCCGTTTTTCTTTCAGTGTTTGGAAAAATTGTTCATAATATAGATGTTGATTTTATAAAAAAATATTTAGTATATCAGGTCAAACGTTTTGTGATAATTTATATGTTCAATGTTTCAATTTACATTCGAAATGTTTCTATAGCATTCATTGATGCAAGAAACTAAAGAAAATATATATATATATATATAATATATATATATATATATATTTATATATTGGAAAAAAACGGACTCAAAGTCTCTTCACAAAATTCAATATAAATTGAAACAAGTGGTATACTTTCCTGGCAAATACCAAGCAGAGAATTATATCTGCTCTTTTTTTCTGAAAGTTTTGTGACCTGATTACAGTAAAATCTATAACCTTGATTATGTTTAACATAATCAAGTTCATCAGAAAGAAACATTTGCAATCAATTTTCATCGATAATGGAAGTTTGCATAGATTCTCAGACATCTATTCAATGTTCTGCGTGGTATTTGTCAAGAAAGTAGTTATTTTCTGCTTGTAGTCAACCACTTGTTTCAATTTATATTGAATTTTGTGAAGACACTTTAAGTTTGTTTTTCTAATATTATTCTTGTTTTATATATATATATATATATATATTCTAATATTATTCTTGTTTTATATATATATATATATATATCAACTTCTTTATAGATATGCAGAAAAAATACATTTTTGTATATTCGTGTGGCTAAAGCACTAGCAAACTATTCATGAAATTCCGAAATAATTGAAATGGGTTTTTTAACGAGTGGTTGGATGATCTTTCGTTGCACTCAGATTTGCTTCCTCCTCTTGTATATTTCACTCCCATCATCATGCATGGAAATAATCTTCCAAAGGAAACCATATCTTGAATTTTGAAATATATTTATATTTTTACAACCTAACTATACAAAATCGAAATCTAGTGATACACTCCGGGTTTGTAGGAACCGTCATCGAACAATTTCTCGCTAACATCATGCACATAAGCGCCTTCAATTCCGGATCCAGAGGGCACCAAACCATAGGGACTAGCACTCAATGGAACGGCACGGGCTTCGGCTCTGTAAGAACCATCATCATACAGCTTGTCGAGGTTGTCGTGGACGTATTGTCCCTCGAGACCAGATCCGGCGGGTACGAGACCGTAGGGGCTGGCGGCCAAGGGAAGAGCTCTGGCTTCGGGTTTGTAGGAACCGTCGTCATAGAGTGTCTCGGTATGATCATGTACGTATTGTCCTTCCAGTCCGTGGCCTGCGGGGAGGATTGCGGCGTATTGGGTGGCGGCATATGGGGCGGCGGCATAGGGGGCGGCGATGTAGGGGTTGGCTAAGTAGGGAACGGCATAAGGCGAGGCAACTACTCCTGGGGCTAAGTAACCATTTGCTGTGGAGATGACTCCAGCACTGGCGTAAGCCAAAGCACCAAGGGCAAATACTACGGCCTGAAAGTGAGAGAAAACAAATGGAGTCAGTTTTAGCACTAGAAGAAGAAGAAAGGGTGGATATATATGTTGGAATGACACAAATTCTTCGTGATTCGGTATTTGCAATCTAGCAAATCAAATAGTATTCCTTGAAAACACTTCATGATATCGCTTTGAGAAAAACACAAGGTGTCGAATTTTTCCAGATGTTTTAAATCTTATTTATAGAAGTCCAGAGTTCGAGAAACCAGCATGACTCAATCAGAGTTTGATTATGTGCAAGTGTTCTTGTTGAATTGAAAACATATGTAGATTATTCATACACTGCGGCTTTTTATAGTCTTCCCCGTCCCCTGTTGACTTTTGAACGGTTCGAAGTAAAACAATGGAACGAAAATCGTTTTAAATTTTCAAATTATATCACTTATATTACTTTTTTAAATGAAAGACATTGTGATTGCTCGATAGATGATGGCGCGTGAGCAACTTACAAAACTTGAAAATGTCATTCAATTCTTTTTTTAACCAACTGATTTTTTTTGGTAATTTCGTTGATACATTTTTCTAACAATATGCATTTGAAATGTCAAGTATAACGAAAAACAAAACCATCGTGTAGGTTTTTCATTTATCTCAATCAAGAAGCAAAATTGTTGTCAATTAATGAAGTAAGTGTTCGAAATGTCCGATTAATGCTTTTTGACAAAAAAAAATTTGAATTCAAAAATTCTTCCCGAACATTATGTAACATATCTGCAGGTTTAACAGCACACACCCATGTTATTCGTTATTTCAGTTGCGACAATTCGTTTTTGATATGAAGAGCAGGTGAGTAGTGTTATAATCATTATAGAAGGTTTTAAACATCGACAAAATAATCCAACTTCATATTAGGCATTTTTAAGTAACTGCTTGATTATCAGTATTGATTCAAAATCTCTACTTGATTAAGCTTTGAAACGAATTCAAAAATGAAAAATTATTCAAGTCATGAATCTTTCTCTATTGATCATATTTTATGTTACTCATACCAATTGTGATCCCGTAGAACAACCATGGTTGAAAGTACAATTGAATAACTTTTTCAACGACGTGCAATAAGACCTCTATGCCTTTCGAAATTTTCAAGTTGATGTGCCCCCAGCACCCCCTGTCGAGTAATTGTAATGCATCTTCTAGGAAAAAGTAGGATCGGTAATACAATTCAAAATATATGCTGTCCCATTGTTTCAGATCAATCCGTCCAAAAGTTATCGAGGTAAGGATATCATTCACATTAGCACTTAAACTTAACATTGCAAATGCATATTGGGAAAAAACCTATCAACGAAATTAAAAAAGATAGTTGGAAAGAGAATTGAATTATATTTTCAACGATGTGCAACTAGACCTCTATGCCTTTCGAAATTTTCAAGTTGATGTGCCACCACCGCTATCTATCAAGCAATCACAATGTCTTTTATTTCAAAAAGTAGTATGGGTGATATCATTTGAAACGGTTTTCATCCCATTATTCTACGTCGAACCATTCAAAAGTTAACAGGGAGCGGACTATAAAAATCCGCACTGTATATAATTCAATTGGATTATGTGTTAAATATCTTTTATTTCTTTTATTGATGCAATTACACCTCCAAATGAACAGTTGTGGTTTGGATTTCTGAAGGAATGTCTTCAAGATGTTTACATTTTACTTTCGTTACGGTTTCATATAATTGGGAAGTGAACTGGTGATTTGTCAATTCTTTCCTCAATATTGGTGAAGTAATGGTCACACTTGAGTTGAATCACGTATTCGATTTGGGTCATTTTTTCAAATTGTCTGTCTTTGTACATAATGTTACAACAATCATGTATATATAATCAAGAGAGCCACACATGAAATCTACTCGCTAAAACGAGCCTTATTCTCATTGATATCGTGTAACGAAAAGAGCCAGAAATCCGCAATTTTTAAATGATTTCGATAAATACTGGAAATATAATTCTGAAGGCCTTTTCTAAAAAAAACTAGATTGATCCATAGAACCACTAATATATATGAATGGGATCAAGTTCTAAGTGTGAGACAAAATTATAAATAAATCAAAAATTAAAGTTCTGTATTTTGTATAAAATTTTGTTCATTCAAGCAAAGCCCTTTAGGCCTACGACCACCTTCAGTGCTTATCTAAAATGTATATGATATAATTTTGATATCCAAATATAAAGGATTGTTCGGAACCTGTCATGAGAAATAAAAACTTTTCGATTGAAGTAAAACTTGTGAGCTTTCTAACATGTGTTTTATGTTATTGGTTCAAAGAATCACAGTTTAATGTTGGTTTGAAATGAGGAAAATTCACTTACTTTTTTAAAACTTTTGAAAACATTTTGGCCAACAGCTAGGCAGCCACGACGTGCTGTCAAGTGTCACGTTGTGTGCCATGTTGTCAGATTTATCAAGTTATGCTCATGGGTAATTACTTCATTCAAAATTCATGAAATTATATTCTGAAAAAATATATAGAAGCAGTGTGGCTTGTATGCTTGAGACACATTTCGAGAGGAACTAGATAATGAATTCCAAGTTTTGTTGCGAATTTGATGGAATAGAAGAATTATAAGAGATTTGAAAAAAGAACTTTTGACAGTTGTGATGTTGACAGATGAAAGCTGTCAACATCGCCTCGTTGAAAGTTTTTTTTCCAAACCTCTTGTGATTCTTCTATTAAAAAAATTCGCTCTGCTTAAATATATAAAATACATAACTTTGATTTTCGATTTGGAATCGTTGTGTACAATAAAAGTCACATTAGTCGCAAAATTTGATTTCCATTAATGTAAAATCAAATAATATATTGAAAGACAGACATGAAAATGAGGAAGAGTATGGAACAACTTCAATAAATAATATCATAGTCTTTCTAACGATATAATATGAGAAAATTTTAATGAATATTGAAATTTTGTAATATATTGTGGTACTTACGAATGCGTTCATTTTGAATGTAACTGTCTGATGTTGGAACCTGAACAAGTGATACCCAAACTTGACGACCACTCCAATTTATAATCGGACTCAACCTTGTCCACGCCCAAATTTCGTACAAGATCACACAAAATAGTTCAGTTGTTTCCGTGAGAGGAAAAAATGTATCGAAACATTGTCGTCAACGGGACCGGTTTTTTGAAGGAATTCAGGAGTTAGGGAACGGATATAAGCCTGGAGGATTTTTTCCACAGAAGGGTGGAATATTGAGGATGAAATCGGATGAAGCACAAAGGATTTGAAACGGAGAAAAATGTTGTGTAAAGGTGTTCCTTTCGAATATTTTTCATGCAGCATTGTATAGAAAATGCGGTCAAGGGCAAGTTTCGCATAGTGAGTAAGTATTCCGTACCAATGGAAATTCTGCAACTACATAGGATGATTCACGTAGGCCATGTATTAGGAGTTTTGGATTTCAATAGAAATACTACCTATTAGTCTACTCGACAAGTTGAAAATGGTCTAAAATAGAGATACTGCTCTTGAAATTATGTGTGATAGCTCATTGGATCCGGAATAACGCCTAGAAAAATGTGCCGAAAGCGTGTATTAGCACATAAAAAATTGCAAAAGTTATAAACAATTGAAGATGAAAAAAAATGGTATTTCGTTTTTTGTCAATATTTCATAAATTTTGTCAATTTAAGAAATTTCAAAAAAATTCTGAAAGGAGGAAATTTCAATAAAAACTCCGAACCCCGGAACTCTATCTCCATTATTTATAATTTTAATTTAACGCTGAAAATGGGTCTCGAGCGACATATTTAGATCGCGCGGCGTCAAAGCGAGTACGACACATTAATTAATTTATTTGGTATTAAATATCTTTTTAAATTTGAAAAATTATTGTGTATTCGGAACACTATAAATAATTTATTCCCGTTAGAAATTTCACTCAAAGTTGATTTTTCAACAAGTTAAACGATTGTTAACTAACAAAAATTTCTCGAACTTCTGTCTTAATTGTAAATTAAATAATTGTCGTAAAATTTTTCGCTCCGTGGGCCTCTCTTATATACATACTCAACAAGATTAGCTTAAAAGTAAAAATATTCATACTTTGTTTATAATAATTTTTGTAATTTGAACAAAACTAAAAAATCCAAGTAGTTGTTAAAAAATTTTTTTTCTTAATTATCATATTATCGTTTTTTATTAATACAGATATAAAATTGATTTGCAAAAGAATTTTCCGCCATTTGTTCATAAATTTTTATAAACAAATTGATTATTTCAATATTTTGAATTTTCTTTCAAACTTCATTATATATGATTTTGAAAAAATTTACCCTAATAACAATTTTCAATTGTTTATAATAGTTTTGTTTTTATTTCTCCTGTTTAAATAATTAGTTAAGAAATTATTTTGATCCAAAATCATAAAATGACAGTCCTCTATGAAAAAATAATTTATTTTTATCAAATTCCATTGTTTATTCCTCAATTTGTTATAAACAATTATTAACTTTGTTAGATTTTTTTCTGACACTTAAAACAAAAAAAACATATATTCAAGTATAGAAAAAAAATTCCAATTTTTTATTGTACTTCGGAATTGGAATTGGGAAAAATTTTTCTACTTTGTAATATATGGTTGTTTTTGTAAATTCTAGGAGTTTCAGGAAAAATCTAACAAAGTTAAAAATTTGTTTATAAAAAATTGGTAAGTTAATAAACAATGGAATTGTTGATAAAAAAAAAATTCCTCTGTAGAGGACTGTCAATTTGATTTTTAGAAAAAAATTTCCCCAAATAATTATTTAAAAAAATAGAAATATAAAATAACGATTATAAACAATTAAAA
>JAFIRS010005000.1:0-68313 GCA_018342105.1 Gonioctena quinquepunctata
CTCACGTCTTCATCAGATATTGATAATTTTTGTTCGATCTGGATGGCAATCCATCTATTCTGTTAGTACGTAGATTTTCCTCTCGCAATTCTTCTTCCATTGCCTCCCTTCAACGCTACCATAAGTCGGTTTTACTAGAAGTGCTGTCTTTTTTTGGAACGATGAGCTGCGAAATAAAAAAAAATATTTACCGAGCGAATATATCAGAATTTCACAATATAAGTCCGTCAGTCTTTTTGTACGGTGAAAAAAAAAAAATTCAGCTCCTTCTTTTGCCTGGCTTTGTGATTTTCCCGGTAGCCTTGGGTATTTTACAACAATTTTCTTAACTGGTACTAGGAAATGTTTTGTTGCCAGAACTAGACTAAGAGCCTAGTACAAATTTCTGCCAATCATTTTTTCGGTTGATAACTCGCTAAATGTTTCGGGGGTTGTATCATGAAGCCTCATGAACGTCAGCTGTGGTTCCGTGGGTGGGTTGAGCAGCAGTAGCCCCCAAAAGTCATCTAAATATAGAGGGTGGATTTACCAGCTGGACTCACGAACATGAAAAAATATATGCCCTGAAGGAGTAACGCAGGAGCCAGACGGGAGCAACTATCGCCTATTCAAATGCACCAGTGACGAGTCTTTCTTCGGCATACTGCTAGTTGTTTTTTTTTATTACTTACAGGATCATACTAACAATCAGCTTACGAATTTTCACCCGGGGAGGAAATGACGTATCTAAAGTAATCAACATTACGCTCCATACACTAACTGAAAGATATAATGTTTTTGTGATGTTTGATTGAATCAATATTCTCCTAAATAATTTGAAATCTCATCACCTCACCTCAAGATACAGGCGTTATAATATACGATGAAAGATGTACCACTCAGCCTTGAAAATATTTCGAAACAATGCTGCAAATGATATGTGCAAGTAGAGCTAAAATCATCGTGATTGCATTTGATCGATACATTTTCCCATTGATCAAAGATACTGAAACACAAGTTCCGAGGTATGGAGCAAGCAAACTTCCGTATCGATGGCCCAGACCATGTGCGAAAAAAAAAAATTCAATTGAGCTGCAAAATAGAAAATTTCAAAGAAGCACTTGAACAGTTTTTCATTGAAAATTGGGAGGAAGATTATAAAGCACCGTTTATTAATAAAAAATTATTTATATCAATGCGAGATTTGTTATGGTAAATATATAGATAATATAAACTTTTGTTTTGCTCGAATTGGAAGAAATGTGGTGACATATGTTTTAGAGTTATGTTTTCCGAAATAAAAAGACGCTTCTGAAACCATTAGTTCCTTTTTATAGCTACACTTATCTTTTTTTTGAATTTTCATATAATATCAGTCAGTTTTATCGAAGATCCTCCTTCTTACACAGTCCGATTCATTTATTACCAACATGAAAAATTAAAAAAAGTAAATAAATGTCATCTGTCAAAGAAATTAGAATTTTGTTCATTTGCAACTGTGTAAGAAGGAGGTTTTTTTCGATAAAACGACGATATTTTGTGCAAAGTTGGCGGAAAATAAGGATTTAGGTGATTGTTTATGCTGGTAAAAAGGGAGGCTTTTGAGTGAGTTTGTGCGAGAAAACGGTGCTTTGAAATTTATTTCGGAAAAAGCGATGTAACCTCTGAAACGGTATGAGACCGCCGCATTTTTCTTCCGGATTCGTGTTCAGGAGGCAAAAACACGTAAGAAAAGTGTTTTCCCCATATTCGGAGTGCATGGGTGATGTAACTTAATATTTACCCTTGTTATGAATACACGGTCAGTGATTCCAAAGTGGTGAAACTTCAGATCAAGCACTTTCGTGTCAGTGGCCATGACACAATGTTTCAGACAACTCAATTGACACTACCAAGTTATAGACCTGTGGAGTGGCTACCTTAGATGGGATTAACGTGAATACAAATATAAAATTTCAGTTTTCTTAGCGTATAGTGGTAGATTGAGTGGTGATTACGTAATAACCACCGAGTCGAAATTGCAGTATGAGTTTCCGTCACTATGATGCTGCTTGGGATTGTCATCTGAGGGATCACCCCAAAAACTGAAAAGATCAAACTGTGAACTGTGCCGTTACGGCAAGTACTTCGCTGAATCTACAGAACATCTGCTTTGCGACTGCAAAGCTCTGTTTTTCAAACGTCTCAAATTCTTCGAAGGGGTCTCATTGACGCCCTCAGACATCAGAACATCCAGGTAAGTATACGCTTCGCAAGGAGTCTCGCAATCTTGGGTTTCGAATAGATGAAGAATAATGTTCATAAGACCTCATAGGTCGAGATACTGAGAGGTTGAAGAGCCAAATCTACTCCCTACATTCTACAATATAGGGTGGAGGAAGAATCTTATTTCCACCAGAGGTCTCAATCTGTCTGCTCCTCTCCATCTGTAGTCATTTGGGTATGAAGGAAGGTTTCGCACTGAGATCTCAGTCTGCTTTCTGTTCAGGTGTAAATTTTGCCAATTATTTTATGAAAATAAAAGATTGATCATTTTCAATAGAATTATTCAACAGTCGCCATTTGTAAACTAGTCGACCGACTTGGCCCATCTTTGAACTATAGGCTGCGGTATGTATGGAAAGTATCCTTGTGCACAGACCCACAAGAAAATGTACTATATTTCATTACATCATTGCATAGTATTACTGGGAGCTTTTTGCCGAAATAGGGTTCGTCATCAACATATGCTAAAACATTAGTTTCCGCTTCTTCACTGACGATGGAGTGGATGCGGTTTTGATCAGCTGGTACTTTCCTTAGCATCATTTCCAATTTCCTGAAATAGGTCCTCGATGGGTGCCGTCTTAACGGATAACGAACAGCGTATAGCATACTAGCATTGACAGCGTTCTTATGACCTTCTCCGTATATCAATATCATATCAATTTGTTCGTTTCGAAAAATACGATTATTATTTTCCATTTCAAAAAACTTTCTACAAACGAAACGAGATGACAAGTAAAATTGGTATTTCACTTTTGACGTGACATTAATCACCTACTGTTTTCCATGATTCCACGACTACCTTTGATTTCATCAAACCTAATCGGATAACTCATAGGAAATGGACCTTTCCATTTAGGAAAAAAAAAATCCAAAACTTATATAGGTCGATTGTATTTCATTTGAAACGTCCAATTGACTTAGAATGCCATCATATATTTTTTATTTCGAAAAGATATTGCGGTTGAAAGAGTACCCGTGACGTCACGTTCATCGAAAACTACCACCTCCTAAATCCACGTTCAGAAACACGCATTACTGTTCTTGTCAAGAATATAGCTCACTACTTGATATACACCATTAATATATAATTGAACTCTGTTTATTGATAGACTCATAAAAAAAAATCTCATTTCAACAACGGTTTTCTTTATTTAAAACATTCAAAGTTTCTGAACGGGCCTTCCTTTTGATGAAGACCGATCATTGGCAACACCGCAAATGTTACAGACAGTTCCCATGAAAATAATATTGAGATTTATTTTTATCAACTCATTAATGTCAATATCATAAACGATTTGGTGTGTTTATAATGAAAAAATGCTTCGTAAAAGCAGGTTAGGAAAATTTTCCAAGGGTGGATTATGAGATGATTTACTCTTTTCATTTAACAAACATAACTTTTTTGAGTGCTGAAATGAGAAATGTGAAAACGGTAAGCAATTTGTGTTAGGTATATAGCAAACATAAATATCGTGATCATTTTCAACTGACTTATTCGCATCAAAAAAGTAAATCAACACATGTTATCTTTTTACAGATCTACCAGTGACTCCAGTGGCTACATACAGTTGAAACGCCAAGAAAACGTCTGCAATGTGAAAGCAAAGCTCACACCGGAACATAAAATCCACAATTTTTTTAATAATTGTTTGATGCAGGTAGACGAAGAAGCAATGTCCTAGAATGTCCGTGTTCAGACTGTTCGGCCTCTGAAGGTATGTGTATATTGAAAAAATATTTTGACAATTCAGATGAGATCAAATATATTTGGTATTCATATAACATCAAGAATGCCCAAGGCCAATTTGAAGAATTTGTTGGGACAAAAAAGTTAGAACAAAAAAACTCCTGAAATTTTGGGAAGATGCATAATTTTTTTTCTAAAACTGAAAATATGTGTTTCATACAATGCATCGTGTTTTCCAGGTGGATGTAAACATGGACTGGCATTTTTTATGTGGCTCCATAGAAGAAGTGAAGAATCTTTTTGAAATTCACCCCCTAAAGGGGTCAAATGAGGGGTACATTTTTTTATGGGGTTTCGGTTAGTTTTTGAATTACGGTCATGAACATTGGTGTTTTGGCTCTCTATTACAAATGAAGAATTCGTGTGTAACCTAACTTGAAAATTACTTTTGCTGTAAAATCAATTATGGCACCCAAACGAGATAATGGGAAACGGGAAGCCACATGCATTATATATAAATATATATATTAATATTTGATTTTGTTTTCATGTTTCAGCACATGCACAGAATACAGAATATATCAAAGAACTGTGTAATCCCTGAGATCGCAAGCTCCTTTGATTGGCCCAGTGGAGCATTTGCAATGAAGGTGAGGATTATTTTATTTAGTTATTTCAAGTTTGTCAGAATTACTCCTAATATATTGGTTAAATGATACTTTATATCAAAATTGAACATGGGATACTTCACAACCTCTGGTTATTTCATAAGAAATATAAAGTGAAAATGTTTTTTTTTTCTAATTTATATTTGAAACCACTTTGATTTTTCATTAAAAAAGTTATTGTTTATCCTTTGAAACAAATACCAAGCTTTTTTTTTCATTAGTAGAAAAAATGAAGTCTGCTCCACAGTAAAAAGCATTTATTTCTAGGGAAGAAATCAGCAATTCATTTCGGCAAAGTATTTTGCCATCTTCAGGCTCTCTAAAATATACATAAAAAAGATACAAGAGTGACCATTGTAGAAGTTGATAGAAGAATTACCACAAAAATAAACATGACATCACTGCTTTACACAAACATTGAAGTAAAAATGTTAACTGATTAATATAACATAGGTTATCGACTGAATTAATGAGTTGACATTTTAAATTCAATGTTTGTGTAAGTTGGTGATGTTATGTTTATTTTTGTGCTAAGTCTTCTACCAATTTTTACGATGTTCACCTTGTATCGTTTCTATGTATATTTTAGAGAGCCGAAATGCATTGCTATTTTCTTTCCTAGAAATAAATGCTTCTCACTGTGGAGCAGACTTGATTTTTTCTACTAATAAATTAGAACTCCACCTGACATGGACTACTTTCATATTCTTTGTTTGTTTCATGTTCATCTAGCATCTGTACAGTTTACACAGAATGGATCAAGCAATGGATGAATTCTTCAAAATAAAGTGGGGATTTAAGCTTCTGTTGAACTTACCTTCATCCATTGGGGTATTCGCCGAATTATTTTTTCTGTGATTGTTTAGATATAATCAATCATAAATGCATTATACTGTGAATATATATGTAGGCTTTGTCTGTTTGTATTATAATATAAATGAATTCATATTCGGTACCTGTTAGTGTTTCCTTCATGTGATGAGTCAAATATCTATTAAGTTTGAACTACTGAAAATATAATTGATAATTTAGAATGAATAGACTTGAAATATGTTCATACAAATTTCGTAAATTTTTTGCAAAATTATTTACTTATTTCACACCAATTCTTTGTTGAGGGATTCTAATTCAAAGGTAAAGACGTTAACTCATCTATTTTTTACAAATACAGGCTTACATTTTCTATGGTAAAAATGTTCCCTATGGTTACAAAGTTATAGAAAAAAAAAATATTTCTGAAGATATTGGCATTCATGAAGAGAATGTGACAACAAACCTTAGAAAACTTTGACATAATACTGCACATTCTAGTTATTCAAAGTATTTTTGAATTTCAATCAATCAAAATAGAAGAAATGAATCTTATCGACAAAGTTAATAAAGAATTCGTCCACCGTATGCTCCTGAAATAAATTTTAATTGTATTGTGCCATTTGGAGTAGCAGATATTAAAATTTTTACAGTATTGCATTTTTTCTATTCTGACCAAGTCATGGACAGACAAACAGGATCAGAGGGTTTTTCAATTTCCAGACAATTAATAATTGAATTAACTTTCTTATAGCGAGCTCTGAAAGGGATCGGCAAATTTCTTACAACTTGAGATATTTCAGGCCTATATATAAGCTCTTGTAAACAATTTGCCATCATAGGCACAGCTATTGTGAAAATCTTGTGAACACTTGATTAACTCAAATCAAAGTCATCAGCCAATCGAGAGTATACATCCCCAACCCGTATCTTTTTTAAACTTATCAGAACATCCATATATTTAATTTCTTCAATTTTGGTAATGTATTTCACAATGTGGTAAACATTTTCAGGGAGCCCCAAATAAAATTACTCTCCTTTTCTATAAGTGCAGTAGATAAGCGCTGGCGCTGCTGTCCTTCGATATTTTCACAATCAGGATCGGATGAAGACTGACTAGGAATATACTCAGAATTTTTTTTGGTGGTGTTATTTTGGTGAATCGGATAATGTACTAGCTTGGCTACTGCTAGGAGAAGAACTATTCGAAACTCTTGAGTAAATATTTCCCATGGATGTAATGTCACTCAACACAGTTTTACTAGCTGAATGAGTGATGTTTTCATTTGGTTTGGGTTTCTTCATCGTTGGTAGGTCATGTACTTATGATGAACCATTGTCAGACCAATGTCGTTTCAGGTTGATATGTGGACAGACATCTTTCTTGAACATAAATTTGGATCGCGTTGTACTAGCATATTCCCAATTCATAGTATCTTCTTTCAGCTGGAACCAAGAAACAATATGTTTTTAGGACTGGATATAAAATACAGTACTGATCGATGATTTTGCAAACTTGCATTGAGTGAAATCGTTCCTTGATGTACTCACCTGGAAATGTTCTGCACAAAAGCATATATTTCCGCTTTTTACAAAAGTTTGATTCACTTTCACTGGTGTTCAGACAACCAGGAACATTGCACTTTTTAGACATTTTCATAGTTATTAAAATTAGAAAATAATTTCCGAAACTTTTCATGTAGAGCTTGTTCATTTGCAACAGTTCTCTGCATATCTCGTGTCTCGTATCAGATATATGCAAGAAACCTATCACCTATCAACCTATCAAACTATCAAATAACAAATGTCATTACATCACAATTCCATGATTCGCAACTCATACAACGATGCCAAATCAACTTTTAGTGAACGTGACGTCACGAACCCACTTTTTCCCGGATTATGGAAAAACTACCCATCAGAAAAAAAAAATCCCAAGTGATATTAGCACATATACTTTCTAATTACAGTGTTTTCTCATGGTGCATAAAAAGGTCCATTGTAGGCATCGTTTAAAATATTGTACAAATTCAATAATTGGTCGTTTTTAGTTCTGAACGAAAAGAACGTGGTACATAATGTTTATCGTTGAATTGGTAATTAAATTCTCTATCGAATGGCAAGATGGCCCTTGGTAGGTACCATGTGAAAAAAACGATTTTCTCGTTAAAAATGCGTTCAGAAAATTTCAATTCCTGCTGTAGGATTTGTTATTGATTTTATCGATGAAATGACTATTACTATGACTTACTGATGTAAATTAGTATAGATTTTAACCTGATCAAGTCCTCCTGGGCTAAAAAAAAGTTGGAGAATTATTTTTTTCAATTGTAAAATACAAATTTGGTAACACTGTCGCATGTAGTTGGAGCCGTAGAATCCGAAAAAAATCAAACATACAGGGTGTTCCATTTCAAAAATTGAAGTTGGTAGTTATTCTGGCGAAACCGGAAGTCGGCCATTTTTTTTCATATGTTTATCAATCTCAAATTGTGTTTCATATCTATGTTCAGAATTTCATACGAATCGTTTGGTAAGTGAAGGCGATATAAGCATGGCCCTAGTCCCATTGTCACCCGGTATATGACTGTTGTATACGTGACTGGTGACTGACGTATAATCCGCTATAGTCAATACACCTGATCATTATTTTTTGGTTGAAAATGATCTCAAAAACCGTGATTATTATTTTTCGGTTGAAAATTATCTCAAAAACCGTGAATATTATTTTTTGGTTGAAAATGACTTCAAAAACCATCCCATAAATTTTAGCACAGCATGAAAATACTCGTAGCATATTTTTTAACAACTTTCACATACCGTAACTTCTAGCTCCACCTCTACTGGAGTAGCTGACGCTCAGATTTCTTATGTTTGAAGGCAAAACTATGATTATTATGATTTTCAGTCGGTATTAAATGACTTCTCCAAATCAACGCTACCTCCCCTACTACAGTGATTGCTGCTCCTCTCATTAGAGGTATGTGCCAGAACGGAATGTTTAACATTACCTCGAACGCTGTTCTCGGGTATGTTGATGTACTAGCTAAATGTTTTGAAGATGGAGACATAAGGTTAGTTTTCATCATAAAATTGCATCTCTCTACCACACCAAGAAATAATACGCACGGTGGAGCAGATTGTATGAGTGAAATAACAAATAACATATAACTCTCAAGAATTCAAACGTTTATACAAATCTCCATTTTATAAACAGTATCCATGGAATACCGGATGGCCAATTAGTGCCAAAGTGTGATTTAGGTAACCCTTATTTCCAAAAATCAAGAAATTCCTTTTGAGCAAATCATGAGAGTCGAAGAACATATTTCAAAATTATTTTGAAGCATGAAGTTGCTTCATGTATGCAGGGTGAACCAAACAGTTGCTCTCTCAAATGGAATGTCTTTCATGTTTATCTATTTTCAGATTTCTACGTGCCAATCTGTATCAGTTTTTTCTATTCCTAAAATTAACCATTTTGATTCTGAATTTCCTTCCAAGTTTTGAAATTTGCACCCATTATTTTCAAAATGATAAACGATTACAGTTTTGTAACAGATTCAGTCAGATTCATATTATTGGGAATCCACTAAGTCACTGGTCGTTGCTAATCACGCACCAGACCAAGTAACGTTTGGGGATTTCCGATGACAAATATGGAATCATGGAGATGTTTCCACAAACCGACTCGGAGCTTCCGGATACTGGGGACGATAGTATATAAGATAGAGCGTACCACAAGACAGGAATAAGTAATTCATATGAGAGTTCAAGGTGAATTTTTAGATATTTAGTGGAGTGCGGTACGCGGTACATTTCAATATTCAACTGTGATTGCGTATTTTAATGTCAGATTGTCTTATCGTGTTGGATTTTTAACCGACGACAAAAAAGGAAGAGTCTCTCTAGTCGACGCGTATATTTTTTGTATACATGACCATGCATAACTTTTCACAGAGTAGTCCGATTTTTATGATTATTTTATTAATGGATAGAGTATTCTTCGAAGTTGGTCTCATTTGAAAAAAAATATCCCTTTCAAGGAAAGAAAAAAAGCGGATTATTGTTGGTCACCCACTGAATTTTTACAATCTTTTATTTAACTTGCTTCGTTCGTATGTCATTGAGTCATTCTGTCATTCGTTCCGGTTCAAAATTTGTAATCCATTTTTGGAGAACTTGCTGACATCCGATTGAGCTGAAATTTGGCAAGTGTTCATAATTCCGGTGACAATGCATTATATAATTTTTGTTAGATAAAATACAAAATGGCAGCTCCAAGATGGTGGACGAGTTTTGTGATTATGGTACGATTGGATTCAAAATTGGTATGTGGGGGTTTTCGGAGTCGGTGATTATGAATTTATGAAATTGTAATGGCGGCTCATGGAATTTTTGTTATAGAAAAAACAAAATGGCGCTCCTAGATGGCGGACGAGATTTAGGCTTATGGTCCGATTCGATACCAAATTGGTATGTATAAAAAGCAGAAAATACAATAATTAATAAAGACAAGCTTTTATTCAAATGCACTAAAAAGTAAAAAATAATTGCTTTGGATGTTTGACGTAGGTTATTCCGTGAGTTATAGATTCGAAAGCTTGTCGCTTCTGTATTCGAACTGAAAACTTTGCGCGACATGCAATAACCCACGTCACACATAATTATTTTCTAATTTTTAGTGCATTTGAACAAAAGCTTTTTTTTTATCTAATACTTATTTTATTACCTCTTAACCGATTCTACCACGCATAACTTTATACTGGGTTATTCGATTTATATGATTATTTTTTTATTGTATAGGGTATGCTTCGACATTGATCCCAAAGGGGTGAAAACGTGGGTGAGAAAGTGAAAGTACAGTTGGTTTCGAAATTAAAGTCACGGATATCAGTATTTGGGCTCTTCTCCAGAAATAAAGAACAATTTGTTTCGGGGTTCCTGAAAATTCAACCCTAAGTGGGTAAAATGAGGGTTGAGAGTCTGTATAGTTAGTTTTGAAGTTAGGATCATAAAAATTGTTATTTGGGGATTTTGGTACAAATAAGAATTATTCGATTCGGTATTTTTGTAAATGTAAAAATGGGTTTAATTGGGATTGGAAGTTTATATGGGAATTCCGTTATTTTTCAAGTTGGGTCATAAGAATTGTATTGATGATTTGTTACGAATAAGAAATATGTTTCATGTTTTTAAAATGCAAGCCCTAAGGGGGAAAGGGGAGGAAGTTTGTTGGGTTCGTTAGTTTTAATTAGGGTCATAAAATGTATTGAGTTTGTAAAATAAAGAAATACGTGTTTCAGTATTTTTGGAAATTCCGTCCATAAAGGGGTGAATTAAGGTGAAAGTTTGTGTGAGGGTTCCGTTAGTTTTGAAGTTAGGGTCATACAAATGGATATTTGAGGTCTTTGTTACAAATAAAGAAATACGTGTTTCAGTATTTTTGGAAATTCCGTCCATAAAGGGGTGAATTAATTTGTAATAGTCGTCACAAAAAATACAGAACTCAGTTCAACGCTGGTACCAGCTAGTTATAGTATATTACAGTTAATAGTTGAAGTAAGGTGGGTAAGTAGTATTTTAAAAGTTTTCCAAATTGAGTAGGTACCAATTAGTCGATTTTAGCTACAAAAAATTAAAAATGAAAACTTTTTAACAGAAATTAAACCGACGAAAAAAGAAATTGATAAGCGAAAAATAAAATAAAACTTTTTAGTCTTAATCACTAAGCTTCAAAACTAATGCAAGTTACTAATTTTGAGTTGAATATGGAATTTTAGAATAAACCACAATCGACTTCCCAACAATGACTAGCAAAACTACCAATTCACAAAACATACTCGTTACTCGAATTCACACCTCAATTGGTGGAATGTCGGATTGGTAATTGAAACTCTCTGTAAATGGAAAGGAATACATGTTAAGTAGCCTGCTGTGGACCATTTATCTCATATAAATGCTTTCTTTATTACAAAAAATATGGACTCACACTTTCCATTTGTAAGTCTATGCCATAAAATGTTCATTCTCAGTCATGTTTATTATCCCGACACTAAGTTCATTTGAAAAGTACCCACACTTGGAGAGGAGATGGACTAGCTTTAATTTTAGTTTGGTCAGAATGGCTCTGGTTTGGAATGACATATTGCAACCATACCCATTTGTTGGACAAATACTGAATTGTCATTTTGCAATCGTTGCATATTTTGAGTTCTCATCGAAATCATATCAGTTATTGGAAAAATGGCTAATCGTCACCGATTGAATCGATGCGGTGCGAGGTCCTTTCAAATTTGTTTTGCTACACATGGTGTACCCGATTTGTTGGTTTCTGATAATAAACAAATTTCTTTTTTCAAAATGAGAAATTTTGCAAGATAATATAATTTTGATATTGTGGCCACTAAGTAGTCCTCGATATCCCAAGAGTAATGGGTTAGCAGAAGGCGGAGTAAAGATTGCAAAAAATATCTGAAAAAAAGTTGTGATTTGAATCTTGCAGTATTGAATTATAGGGTAACTCCTATAGAAGGTATTGGTTTGTCACCTGCTCAACTAGTTTTGAATAGAAGTTTGAAAACAAAAATACCTGTTAGTGATAATTTGTTGGAACCAAATAGAGTGTCCTCAGATGATGCTCATACCAAAATATTGAAAAAACAAGCAGTAGCAAAGCGTCAACATGGCGTCAATCGGACAATAGAGAAAGGAAAGAATTGAATGTAGGGCAAAACATAACTATAAAATAAACAGTCAATGGGAGCCTATCGTAGTAATAGAAAAGGCTAGTACTCCACGTTAGTTGAATACGATGGAACTGAGTATAGAAGGAACAGGGTTTCAAAAGGTGACAACTCTGTGAGTGAACATGGAAATATATGTAATGATGGCATTAGAAAATGAAAAAAATATATCAACATCAAATGAGGAGCCATCATATATTCATTACAGAAGTAAACGTAATATCTCTCTTCTTAGTAGATTCAGGGATTTCATAATGGAATAAATATAATAAATATAAAATTCTGAGTGAAATATAATTGAAGGGGAAGATGTTGTGTATTTCTATTAATTGGTTAAGTTACAGTTGTATACTATGTATTCATGTTTAGAGGATCAGGGTATTCATGAAAGGATGAACACTGTCAATTTTGACAAAAAATTGTAAGAGTCTTCTTCAAAGTAAAATATATAAAACTGTAAAAGACTATTTCATTAATAAATATAACAGTCTCGACGAGAGGCATCACTGATCGAAATTAGTTATGAAAGTTATGTACGAGAAAATTTCCAGCATCATAATCCACGAAAAATCTTATGAGACTATGAAAATTCCCAATTTGTTGACCATGAATCCAAAGTTGAAAACACGTATTTCCTTACATCTGACTTTTTCCCGATGAATTGTCTGGTTCTGTGGGAGACTAATGCAATTGTTGTTCGGTCGTAGCACGCCGGGATTCCTCCGCCGTGTCGGCTTTTAGTTGCGAACGATGCACTAATGGCCTCGGATTTTGCTACTCGGGGGAGGTAAATGGGGCTGATAGGGACTAGTGTGATGACATTATCTGAGAGGAACGAACGATTACTGTTTCGATCTACGGCTGTTAATTAATGATATCCGTCGGATACGAGTTACGACCTCATGCATACGAAACCGAACAGATATACCATGTGACTAACAGGTGTACGCCTCGGAAATTTCCATGCATTTGAGGACATTAATTTCAAATTGTGAATATTTTGATTATAAATACAATATCATGTTTATGATACTCAGTCAGTGAGTGCCTTCCATCGATCGAAAGAAATGTAATATAGTTTTTCAAATTTGTTGAAAATATAAACAGGATGTTCATAAAATCAGATGTGGAATCATCTGCGACTGAAAGATAAATCTCAGTCACTATCTTCCATCGTCAAGATAACCTCTTGTGGGGTATTCATGTTGAAAAGGGAAAGATTCTCAATTGAATATTGCTAGAAAGATTTTTCTGTGAATTGAAAAATCCACGATTAAATGAAGTTATTTTTTGTGAATGTCTAACAGAAAACAACTACTTCCCCGGCTTAAGCCACGCTGGACATTGAACTACATCTGATAGATATTCTGAAAAGGCCCTAACTCAAAAGAAAAAATCTGACATTGAAAATTTGCATTTTCATTCAGATAGTTATTTGATTTTCTATTCCAGTCTCAATTAAGAACTCATAAAGATGAATGAGGCAAAGAAGAATCTTTTCCAAAAGAGAGTACTCACCAGAAATCATTCGTAACATTGACGCAGGAGAGACATCGCATTCACTAGGTCTTCTACATTTTTGTCGACGAAAATCTATTTCACGCTTCCACGATCATCAGGAAGACCGGAAGAAATGGGAACACACATTTTCAAGAAGCAATCTCACTTTGCAAAGATGGAAAAAGTAAGAATCATTTCTTTTGGAGAGACACTTTGAGTGTTTTCTGACATTAAAACCTGTCATGGGGTATGATAGATTGATTTGTTGAAAATATAAACAGGATGTTCATAAAATCAGATGTGGAATCATCTGCGACTGAAAGATAAACCTTAGTCACTATCTTCCATCGTCAAGATAACCTAGTGAATGCGATGTCTCTCCTACGTCAATGTTACGAATGATTTCTGGTGAGTACTCTCTTTGGGAAAACATTCTTCTTTGCCTCATTCATCTTTATGAGTTCTTAATTAACACTGGAATAGAAAATCAAATAACTATCTGAATGAAAGTGCAAATTTTCAATTTCAGATTTTTTTTGAGTTAGGGCCTTTTCAGAATATCTATCAGATGTAGTTCAATGTCCAGCGTGGCTTCAGCCGGGGAAGTAGTTGTTTTCTGTTAGACATTCACAAAAAATAACTTCATTTTAATCGTGGATTTTTAAATTAACAGAAAAATCTTTCTAGCAATATTCAATTGAGAATGTTTCCCTTTTCAGGTTTTCAAAATAATGTAATGTACTATTTTCACGCGATCAGATTAATATTTACGAAAACATAGAAATACTCGTCAAATGCATATGAAATATAGTGGGTTATACATAGTAATCATATCGATTGTAACGGCTTCATGGTGAATATCGATTCCAAGTGATTAGGTAATTTTTGAGGTGTTTGGAAAATAAAGTAATAGTGCGAAAAATGTGGATATCGAACAGAAGAGAAATCATTCAACAACGTATAAGAGTCTAACAACTCTTATACAGTGTCCGCCATAGAGTTGGATATACATGAAAAACTTTTTTATTTTTGATTTCTCAGAAAATATTATTCATACTGGAAGTTGGTGAATTGTTCAAAATGTATAATGGATCCTCAAAGAGTTACCAGTGACGTACCACTAAGCGAAAAAATGCAAATATCTTGGAATGGGCAATAAAAAAAACTACCTCTATTTTTCAATAGATCGAGAATACCTACCCAAATCCGAAATTTCGAAAAGAAAGGAAAATATTTATATTTATCATAATTTAGTGCCCTAATTTCATCCAAAGATGAGAAGAAAACATATTCAGTTGGTATATTGTTGAGGAGTGACATGCTTTACCCATCAACACCAGTACAGTGATGTGTGGTGACATACCCATCATAATGATAATAGTAATGTTTTCATTCAGCCTTTTCTGTATCCATGATATTTTATATCATTTTATTGCGTGAAATCTCACATTTATTGGCAAGAATAGGTCCAAAATACTGAAAATCCCAACTAAGCGATAAGTGTTGAATGAAACTTTTTTTTTCTGGCTCATTACGTAAGAATTTCAAGGAAAAATTATTTTTATTTTCCTTATGGAATATCAACTGCTAGCGGTAGTGCAAGAGGTTAGTTCATACCCTTTATATATATTCAACAAACTGTTTCGTTCGCTGTGATTTTCTCTCCAAACAATGGAACATCTGGCAAATTGTCAGGATCGTACCTGTATTTTAATAAATTTCCAATTATTGATATATCCGTTAATTTTCCCGTAGAATCACTCATTTTGACGGGTTCTCTCTCCTTTGATATATTTAGCGTATTTATTCATCAACAAACATAACATGACGATGAAATGGCGAACCGTCGTCAGTGTTGGGTACTTTTCAGCTTTTCTGAAATCTTGTGCCATTTTCTAGTCGACACAGATGTCTCAAGAGTTCAGCAGTGGAGTTTTTCTATTGTCATGAGTATGTTGCGAACAATTCATTTAATTTGCACGCCCAATAAAAAATATATGAATTAAAATTCATGAATAAACTTTAGATCTCAAGTAGACAAAAATAATATTCAAGTTGGAACACCCTGTATGCTGAAATCAAATCAGAAGGGAACATAATAACGACATGTCAGAACATTCCAATGGAAAATGATAAAATATAAAATTTTGAATACAGAAAATTGTCAGATATGAATTTTAACTAACTCTGTATATATTATGTAAGGTATAGAAATGTGAATTGTATATAAAATCCATAGCATAGCTAAGAATAGGGAAAAGTGTAATAGAAAATGAGTAAAAACCTAAAATTTATGGAAAAAAAAGGTGATGGTTGCCAGGAACAAAAATAACGAGGATTGGAAGAGATAGAAAAATTAATTTTGGAAAGGAAGCCGTAACAAATTTTGCTCATTTAAAACTACAAGAATACACCAACAACAGAAGTGTGACAGCTATTTGACAAGCAATGCCCAAATCGAGAAACCAACAGGCGTAAATACGACCAAGAAAAACCACTGACCTTCAGAATACAGCTAACTTCCCATCCGTGACGTTGTCAACCACAAAGAGACATGAATCAGTGACACTGCAACTTCCTATAGCCACAGGATACGCCAAGATTCACGAGAATACTCAAAAGAGACGAATAGCAGATACTTTTTAAACCAAAACTAAACAAAGTGAGCGTATTCGTGTCAGACACTTCTTCCGGGTACTTTTGATGACTTTCATCCACTGATTTTATGCTCATAAACTTGGTGTAATGTTTTGATCATATTACAACCTATATTTCCACAAAATAGTATATTGACTTCAGCATAACAACTAGATACCTAGCACCACTGAATCCTGCTTCGGAAGGAAGTAATATTATGTTTCCATGAGCTGTGATAAGATAAGAGAATACAGGTAAAAGAGTATTTGGAAAAGAGTAAGCAACATAGCCGGATATTTTATCACTGTTATGATAGGTAATTCTTTTCAAAATTTTAAAATAAAAATAAATCAACTTATCAAACTTATCATAACAAATGCCAGATATTTCATTATGATGACTAGTTATCAACAAAATAAAATAATAACAATTGGAAATAATAAAAATCAAAATACTAGCAATAATAATCATCATATTAATTGTTGCCAACGCGGGAAATGATAATAATAATGAAATCATAATAATTGGCGCCCACCGCGGGGCAATAACAATAATAATATCAGTATCATCACTAATATTATGAAGGGATAACATTTGTTTGTTTGTCATTAGGGGGTGATCTTCGGAACTACTGAACCGATTTTGAGATTTTTTTCCCTAATAGAAAGCTAAACTATCTTTGAGTGACATAGGCTATAATTCATACTGATGGAAAGGAGATGAAACTTTTTGGGTTTAAGAGCTTATGATTAGACTTGAAAACTAATATATATTTCATCCCGCTAGAGTGACGGGGATATAACAATAAAACCAAATTTTTCCACAACTAATATGAGGTGAGCTCCCATTGCGAGTATATCTTCCTTATATATCTTCACTATAATATTATGAAGATGATATCACTGGAACAACACAACCGATTCAAAAAAATAACAAATACAACGCTAAAGAATTGTCTGAGTAACATAGGCTATAATTCATTTAGATAAAAATTAGTTTTCAGTTCGAAACGGGATAACTGGGTAGCGGAAATCGGGCTAACGGGATTAATAAATAACGAGATTACGGAACACGGGATAACGGAAAACGCAATAACGGGAAACGTGATAACAGGAAACGCCATAAGGGAAAACGTGATAACGGGAAACGCCATGGGGGGAAACGCGATAATAGGCCAATCAAGAGAGATTTTCTGGTCTATTGATTCTGTAACAAAAATCCTACCAGATAACCGACTGTGCCTCTATACGAAAGACGGTTCGTAGTTATATCCTGTTATGTTTCCTACTCCAAAATGTCATTGGTAAATTTGTTATAAACATTTAAAAACATTTTTTTTATCGTTTTTGACTTGTAACATGGAAAACCAATGAGGCAATCTCGATGCTCTCAATGGACGAATTGTGGAAACTCGAAATACAAAAAAAAATATCTCCAAGGCGACTCGATCGATCAATAAGTAACGGAGATAACACAGAAAAACAAAAAAAAACAGCTTTTTTAAAAAAATTCATAATTCCGCCAATGTTTGAGTTGTATTGCAGGCTTTTCACGACATAGTACTTTATGTGTGGAAAACTCAGGCACTGTCGCATTATTAGTTTTGTCAAAATTGAAATCTGAATTTATTAATGCACTTTATTGCAGCAGACGTCATTGGTGGTCTAAATCCAATTTTTCAATTTCAACTCTCAAAATCCTTTAAAACTATTGAAATCGAACCACCTATGACGCATCCAGGTCTGCTGCAATAAAGTGCATTAAAAAATCAAATTGCAATTATTCAAAACTAATAATCCAACAGTGCCTGAGTTTTTCACACATAAAGTACATATCAATCACTACTATGTCGCAGAGAGCCTCCTCCAGAACTTGGAAAAATTGCGGTGTTATTAATTTAAAAAAAACGCATTTAAGAGTATCAAGATCGCTTCAGTAGTTTTCAAGTTACAAGTCAGAAACGATAAAAAATAAAAAAATGCTCTCAACTGTTTATAACAAAGTAGGCAATGACAGTTGGGAGTACGAAACATAACAGGATATAACTACGAACCGTCTTCCGTATGATGGCACAGTCGGTTTCCTGGTAGTATTTTTGTCACGAAAAAATCTCTATTGATTGGTCTATAAAGGGATTACGGAATACGGGGTAACGGAACGCAGGCAAACACAGTCATAAGCTAGATGGAACAAAGCAAAGAAAAACATAGAAAAAATTCCATTCGGACGAAGTCGCGGATACCATTTTCCAATGTCCGCTGAAACTGAGGAAACTGTTTGTAGGTATACTATTATTCTGTCAACCCTCTGAACGACTCAAACTGTGGGCTACATCCAAAGACGATCTATGTGTGAGGATATTAGATATAATATACGATAGCAAAATCAGGATTTCACTTTGCTTTTCAATTATGACATGTACAATGAGGGTTTGATACAAGTAGAAAACAAACTTTTAGAACTGAACGACAAAAACTCAAGCGATTTTGGTTTATCTTCTCCTAATCGATTACGTTATGAAGCAGCAGACACTATACTATCACATATTTATGATATTGATGATATATCAGTTTTTGTCAATGAATTAATCTTAACCAAAGTTTGTCACAAATCAAAAGCAAGCTTATAGGAATAATTGAATTGTAGAAAATAATATAGGTAAATTACTTTCTTTGGATGCTTCGGGAGGCACTGGGCAACCATTCCTTGCAAATTTGATATTGGCGAAACTGAGACAATCTGGAAAAATAGCCAGTCGGTTTTTCTGGAATTGCCGCAACTCTATTACATGATGAGAAACCAGCGCACTCCACCTTCGAACTACCACTAACCATAGATTTGAAGCAACTATTGGTATGTTCTGTACGTAAAAATGTACCGTTCGGAAAATTGTTACAAGATACATCATTAATTCAAAATGTTGAAGCAGTGATCGGAACGCTAAACGATTACAGAAATCCAAGTGTCATCATTGGTGGAGTTACTTTTGTTTTTGCAGATGATTTTCGGCAGACACTCCCTTTCATTACGAAAGGAATACGTGCAGATATTATTGAAGCACGTCTCAAATCATCTCTGTTATGGGGTTCAATTCAAACGCTCAATTATCATATGTTTATTAGAAATAATAGTAACACTTATTACATTTAAGTAGGTATATAAACATTGAGATATCTCCTTGAACCCAGTGAGTTGTAGGAGTTTAAACAACAACGATGTCGATTTCCCACAGCAACTTCAAAAAGGAAAACCCGTTCTCTAAGCATTAATGATTGGAGTGCTGAAATCGAACTGAATAGATTAGGTCGCATAATTTATAGTCTCGAACGTCTCATAGATGAAATATATCCTGGTATAGAAAATATTCTACAAAGAGATTATCATTATGAGTCTATTGAAACAGTCAGCAAATATTGAAGACACAGCACACTACCCACTAGAATTTTTGAGTTCCATAAACTTTTCTGGCCGGCCACCACACGACATGATGTTAAAGATCGGTACCCCCATCATGCTGTTAAGAAATCTGAGCTCACCCAATATGTGTAATGGCCCACGACCATTATCTCGCGAATAATTTAATTGTAGCAACCATTTCCACTGGGCCAGCAGCCGGACAACTAGCGCACATTCCGATGATGCCGACGGACCTTCCTATATCTTTTAAGCAATTGCAGTTTCTGGTGGAAGTGTCATTTGCGCTCACATCAAATGAGTCCTAGGGACGAACATTCCTGCTGGTAGGTATAGATTTGAGAAAGAGTGCTTTTGCCATGGACAATCATACAGTGCGGTCCATAGGTATTGATTAAATTCATTTTTAGCGTTATTATGTATTTGCTTTTGATAAAGTCTGAAACAAGTCGATTTCTATTGTCAATTTGGCAATTCACAGTATGAAAATATTACCCCCTTCTTGCACCCCCTCTGAATTATGAGCGCCCCCTCAAAAATTTTAAACGAGAAAAGGGGTTGTGTGGCACCTTGTTCGAAAGAAATTTTCCTCCTCTGTTCAGCAATATCAAGTTTTTCAAATTTGGTGCAATCATAACTGAGAAAATTTATTTTGAATATGTAGAACTTTGATACTTTACGTAGATTTATTTTACAATCAAATCAAATGTTCAAAATGACCCCAATTCACTTCTTGACAATAAGCAAGCCAATCTTGGAATTCTCGTACAACATTTTGTAGGACCTCAGGGGTTATGTTGTCATTTCTTCCGTTATCCTAATTTTTAAATCTGCAATATTGTCTGGTCTATTGAAATATACTTTCGATTTCAAATAACCCTATGAGAAGTAATCGAGAGGAGTCAAATCGGGGGATCTAGGCAGCCATTCTATCGTTCCACGTCTTCCAATCCACCTGTTGGAAAAAACATCAGAAAAAAGTCTTTTTAATGTAGGCTATAAAAAGTTCATCAAAAATCTAGATAAACTTTAGATCTAGACTATTAACTGTGCCCTCAGAAAAATGAGGGCCAATAGTTTTGTTGTTAATGATACCATTTTTTAGGATATTGTGTGTGAGCCTCACACATCCAAAGATGATTTTCTCTGCTCCAATATCTACAGTTTTGTCTATTAACCGTTCCATTCAAATGAGAAGTAGCTTCACCAGAAAAAACAATTTGAATTTATGAACTGCAAATCTGCTTCCATTCTGTTCATCTCAGTTCACAGAATTGTTGCCTTCTATGAGGATCATCCTCATTCAACTCCTGAACCAACTGAACTTTATAAGGATGGTATTTTTATTTATGTGAAGCTCTCAATATCGATGATTTACTAACATCATTGCCGGCGGCAAGTTGTCTACTTATCATATGCGGATTTTCCTGAATCGCTAACAGTACATCTAACTTTTTTTTCCTCATCCAATTTAATATTTCGACCTGGTTTTTGAATAGTTTTCACATGTCCAGTTTCACGAAATTTTATTTTTATTTTGCTAACTGTAGACTGTGAGACGTGTTGACCAGAGTATTTATTATTGAACATTTCACAAACTTCCTTTTTTGTTCTTGTTTTATTACCGCATCTAATCATAATCAAAACGTCTATTCTTTAAGATTCGGATAAACGAGCCATGGTTAAATCAAATACACACACAAATATTTTTCAATACACTGACGTGTGTCAGCAACTTATGGATATCAAAATAACAGTAGTCTACTAGATTGACATAACATTATTTATGTGGGTTTTGTGAATAATTTTTTGGTGTCTTGAACGACTTTTTCCTGACTTTCAGCAGAACTGATAAGAAAATAACTGACTATTTCTCATGAAGTTATTTAAAATCGAAAGTATATTTCAATAGACCAGACAATATTGCAGATTCAGAAGATAGGATAACGGAAGAAATTAACAACATAACCCCTGAGGTCCTACAAAATGTTGTACGAGAATTCCAAGATCGACTTGCTTATTGTCGAGAAGGAATGGTGGTCAATTTAATTGTAAAATAAATTGAAAAATACTTCCTAAACATAATGTGGCATTATTTCCTCCATTCTACGTGAAGTTTAAAATTTTTACATTTTCAAAATAAATTTCCTCAGTTATGATTGCACCAAATTCAAAAAACTTAATATTGCTGAACAGAGAATGACAATCCCTTTCGAACAGGGAAAATCCCTTTCTCATTCAAAACTTTTGAGGGGGTGCTCATAATTCAGAGGGGGTGCAAGAAGGGGGTAATATTTTCATAAAGGTTTTTTCAAACGAATACATAATAACGCTAAAAATGCATTTATTCCATACCTATGGACCCCACTGTATGTTGGCTTATCTCGAGTGGGATCTTCAGAAAACCAATATATTTTGCTACCAGAAAATAGTAGAACATTAAATATAGTTTAATGGAATGGGATGGCGACCGTTGAATTAATTTGATCTGTTGAAATTGGCAGGAGTTCGGTTAGTGTTTTGAAGAAAACCAAAGATTTGAAATAGTCGACGTTTTGAAGCTTTTATTGCTTCATCTTCAGGACTCTGAAGTAGAAATAAACATAAAACATATTAACGAAATCATACATTGAAATTGAGTCATTAAAAGGATTCAGAATGAATATAAAATTGTAGGGCAATGGTAAAAGCTAAAATCAATGTAATGCAGGTACATAACACGTTAAGTTAGAGTTAGGGAACATCAACGATATATGAACACAATGATGAATATAATCCTAATTACAGTGTGATGATACTTACATTCAAAAGTGGTTTTCCTTGTTAACATATGAATATAAATTCGACATAATGTATAAATACAATCACAGGTTGATACACACATGAAGTTGAACGAGTGAGTTCACAATACTAAGTGAGGTTTGTCTGTTGTCTGCCTTTTTTTTTGGTATGTGTTATCTATATTATGTATTAAATATAGTATACAGAGAGGCCTTGATGTGATGTACTAATAATATTTCTGGCCAAATTCGTCATTAACATTCACATTCAAAAATCTATCTCACCCTAGATTCAGTTTTTTTTTTATGTTCTGGTTCCCTGTAATGTCAGAAAAGATCGTGGGAACCAAGGAAAGAAGGTAGGAGTTGGTGTTCTTCTTAAATTTCTGGAGGTTGTATGCCTCGGGGAACACCTCCCTAGGCAATGAGTTCCAAAGCCTCGCTGTTCGTTGGATGAACGAGTCTTTGGAAAGTGATGTTCTGCAGGTCTCCAAAGTGACCACGAAGGGGTGTGATGACTGAACTTGACGGGTTAATCTCGAAGAGACTGCCAAAGCAGGAACGATTGTTGATATTTCAGAAGAGCATCGCCCATGAAAATATCTATAAAATAGAGACAAATCACCAACTTTTCTACGGTGTTCCAGACAAGTGAGCGAGTTTGTAAGCGAGGCATCACCGACGAGACGAATTGCCCTTTTTTGGACAGAATCCAATAGCCTCAGGATATGTTTAGGTGCCGCGCTCCAAATATGGGAACAGTATTCCAGGACAGCTAAGTATTCCAGGACAGTTAAGTGCGTTCAGATGTTACGAAGTTTGTTTTATATAGTTTTGTGGTAAAACTATTGAAAAATAAACAAAAAAAAATATCAGTTTTCAGTTATTGATATTGCCCGACTGACACTACACTACTATACTAAGTCATGAATTTTTCTCATTTTTTTGATTTTGATCGCGGTTTCACATGCATTGTACCTAAAAGTAGCCTCTATTATCCCAGGTTATATTTTTCTATATATTTGCCAAATTTCATCAAAATACTTCTGGTAGTTTCAGTGTTCAGTGGTAACAAACACATCCATTCTGTGACCTTCATAAAATTCGTGCATAAAACAAGAATGTATAATGTTTCTCAGTAAGGGTAGAGAAATGAAATGATATTTTTGTTTTTTTTTCAATCTGATTCAAAATTGGTACATAGGGTCCTCGTTGGATTCCAAACACATTTTCTCATTAATTTTCTTCGAAATCCTGTCAATTTGACCCATTTTCCGGCACCACACCCAACTTTTTTTTAAATTCCCGCCAAATCTGAGGTCACGTGATATAAGTCGCAACGGATTTTTCAGTTGTGAGACATGCACGAAAGAACCGCCATTGTAGTTTTCCAGAAATTTCAATAACAATTTTTTTTCTCATATGTAGCCAACTTTATGACGGACACTGTATATATATTTTTGGGAAGAATCACACGAAGTCATCTCCACAACGTTTAATTTCCAGCAGTTAAGTATCAAAACCAAACTTTGGATACATTCCCCAAGGTCAGTAAACAAGTCCGAACACTTGATGATATTATTATACATGTTTCAGACGTATATACGTCCATCTTCAGTGAAGTCACGGGGTGGAAAGCTACTACAATAAAAATATAGTGGTAAACAGAACTAATAATAAATTTGAGGTTACTTAAAATGTGATGGATGCAAAGTAGGTTAAGTTAATAAACAATGTAAAGAACATCCTAATGAAGGAATAACTTATTATCCTTTTTTTGAATTAAGGGGCAGTTCCCCTAGAAAAGCACAATGTTAGTATAATCGAATTATTTGAATGTGACCATGAATGGCGACAATTTTCACAACAACGAACCACTGGGCCTTGTTCAAATGACATGATCAAAAAGTAATGTGGCGACATCTATAATGTGTTGTTGAAAGTAGTTGTTGGGGATTGACGTTTACCGTATACTTCAGTTTTGAGTAGCGAATTTCAAAATGAGGTCTGTAAATCTGTTCGCAGATGGAGCTCGTGCGATCAAATAAGTAAAAAGTTAAAAAAAGTTTTTTTTCAAAAATTCGTGGAAAAATCTTTAATCAAGTTATTTGATTCAGATTCAATGAATTGAAAAACGGAATGCTGTCAAAGTGAATTTGGTCATTAATTTTTCATAGTTTGATTAATATAGAATATTTCACTCATATTTAATTATAAGCCCTCATTGCAAATCTGTAAAGCTTCAAAGTTGAATTCGGGGTTAGAAATGTGGTTAGAGTTAATGATATGGTTGGTGAAAGAGTTGTTGGTAATGACTTCTCCATTTTGGTCATGGTTTTTGTGTCTCTCAATCATTCTAACATGTTCCTTGATTCTAGTTTTGAAATTTCTCCCAGTTTGGCTAATGTACACGCAATTAGAGTCAAGGGATGAACAAGAAAGTTTATGAACCTTATAAACCCCTGATTTTTCCAATAATGGGTGTTTATCTTTGTTGGTAGTTGAATTTTCACCTAGTGAGTTGTTAGTGTGGAAAGATGAGCAGAGCTTCTTGTCAAAATGGTCGAAAGTGTTTTTGATCTCATGAGATATTTTACCCAGATACGGTATAGAACTAAAGTCGGTGTATGAAGAAGGAATTAAGAGGTTTTGGTTTATTCTTTCGAAAAATGGCGTTGGTAGGTTTTTCAATCGTGTGAAATGGGAAACCTTTATTCGAGCCCATTTGCCTGATGATGTTGAGTTCTTTATCAAAATTAGTGAAATTCATTGGTATAGAGAAGTGGCGAGTGAATAGAGCATTGAAAGAAGCAAGCTTATCTGTGACGGGATGAAAAGAATCGTAGGCTATAATATTATCAGTATGGTTGGAAAATTCAAGTTTGTGGTTGTTTTTTGTGATCAATAAATCTAGGTGAGCTGGGGAGTTGTTTGTTTCAATTTCCAAAAATCTTTAATCAAGTTATTTGATTCAGATTCAATGAAGTGAAAAACGGAATGCTGTCAAAGTGAATTTGGTCATTAATTTTTCATAGTTTGATTAATATAGAATATTTCACTCATATTTAATTATAAGCCCTCATTGCAAATCTGTAAAGCTTCAAAGTTGAATTCGGGGTTAGAAATGTGGTTAGAGTTAATGATATGGTTGGTGAAAGAGTTGTTGGTAATGACTTCTCCATTTTGGTCATGGTTTTTGTGTCTCTCAATCATTCTAACATGTTCCTTGATTCTAGTTTTGAAATTTCTCCCAGTTTGGCTAATGTACACGCAATTAGAGTCAAGGGATGAACAAGAAAGTTTATGAACCTTATAAACCCCTGATTTTTCCAATAATGGGTGTTTATCTTTGTTGGTAGTTGAATTTTCACCTAGTGAGTTGTTAGTGTGGAAAGATGAGCAGAGCTTCTTGTCAAAATGGTCGAAAGTGTTTTTGATCTCATGAGATATTTTACCCAGATACGGTATAGAACTAAAGTCGGTGTATGAAGAAGGAATTAAGAGGTTTTGGTTTATTCTTTCGAAAAATGGCGTTGGTAGGTTTTTCAATCGTGTGAAATGGGAAACCTTTATTCGAGCCCATTTGCCTGATGATGTTGAGTTCTTTATCAAAATTAGTGAAATTCATTGGTATAGAGAAGTGGCGAGTGAATAGAGCATTGAAAGAAGCAAGCTTATCTGTGACGGGATGAAAAGAATCGTAGGCTATAATATTATCAGTATGGTTGGAAAATTCAAGTTTGTGGTTGTTTTTTGTGATCAATAAATCTAGGTGAGCTGGGGAGTTGTTTGTTTCAATTTCCATGGTGAAACTGATGGCGGGGTTGGGAAAATCCATGTAATGTGAAAAATCGTTAAGTTCAAGCGAATTACCATCAAATAACTAGTATATCGTTAATATATCTAAATTGAATAGGAATATTTCAGCCAATAGGGGGTATAAGTTAGAGCCCATAGCTAAATAGAATTTTGGCGATAGTATGTATTGTTGAATTGGAAAAAAATTTGTTCAAGCACAGTATCTAGTAATGAACAAATGTTCAAGCAATTGTGAAAATTATTAATGCATTTAGAAAGTAAATTTCTAACAATTTCGATGCACTCTTCGGGAGGCACGCTGGGGAACAAACTCACGATGTCAAAAGAGACAAGAATGGAGTTTGGAGGGATGAAAGTTTCTGAAATTCTTTGGAGTATTTAATCAGTTTAAGGTTTTGAAAATCTAATAAAGTTTCAAGGAGGGAAATTAAGCCAAGATGCTAGTCCTGAAGTAGGAGAATTGATATAGCAAACCGCAGGTCGAATAGGTGTGTTAGTTTTATGTATTTTTGGTAGGCCATACATGATATGAGTTTGTCAATTCATGGTAATGCATTTTTTGACATTTGATCTATAGAATGTAATGGTGAGTGGAGTGATGTCCAAAATGTTTTTGGTGTATGTGACAAATTTGGGGGTAGGATTCAACGTGACGTTGGAAAGATCGTTTCTTTGTGAAAAATCAATAACTATATTAATGTTATCGGTTTTATTGGGAATTGGGCCATGTTGCACTTGACCATATATTAAGTACAAGAAAGCTAGCAACTGTTTCCGGTGTCCCACGAACCAGCATTCAGCGTATTCTGAAACTCCACAAATGATATCCTGACACAATTAAATTAACACAAGAACTGAATGTGGGGTAGTAAGTGGGCAGGCGATTTGAAAATTCACAGTTTCTTTTCAACATCTGTTTTAGTGATTTGATATTGGCTGATTCTAATTCCCATATATTTCAAGAGAAACATACGCAACATCCCCAAAAATTAAACGTAGGGGCTGGTATTCTTGGTGATCGTATCGTTGGCCTTTGTTTTTAGGAGACAATCTAACAGGAGAAATCTATCTGGAAATGCTTGAAAATACCATTGAACTAGATTGGTATGCGAGGTTCTATCGAATGCCCTCCACGATCACCAGATCACTCTCCCCGAGAGTTCTGTCTGTGGGTTCATTAGAAAAGCAGAATATATGCTACTCCAAAACTGCTTCACTCGAAGATTTACGGCAACGAATCACAAATGAATGTCGCCAATTCAACCCTGAAATGCTCCAAAATGTACGAGAATATTCTCAGCAGAATCTATATTATTGCATGGAAGTTGGAGGTGCACAATTCGAGCATTTCTTAGGATGAGACTGATTGAAAAAACTGTACACTGTTGTTTAGAGAATTGAACGGGATTTCAAACGATGTGCCACTCGACCCCTATTCCCTATTAAAATTTTAAGGGTTGTTCACCGCACTGCTCGAAGGTTGAAGTGCTACAGTAAACTGGAATCGACATGTCAAGTTTTAGATGGGTATATATATATATATATATATATATATATATATATATAAATATAAAAAAAGAGAAGTGTTAACCATAGACACGTGTTTTGGGCTCTCGGCCCTCATCAGTACGGTGAAGAAGTGCAAGGATGAACAACTCTTGGTAGAAAACGATAAATCAACGGAGTCAACAAACAGAAGCCAGCCGCTCATTTGTGGTTTCGGTCAGCAGACCCTGCATTCCAGGGCGACAACCAACGTCACCACGGAGGCAGCTACCTCTACCTGCGTGACATCCGAGTCCAGGAGTATAAATATGGAGTGGGACTGTTAAAAACAAAATGGGAGGAATTCAATGGACATAGCCCTCAGAGAAAAGTGTTGATTTGTCGTTTTCTACGTTCATCCTTGCACTTCTCCACCGTACTGATGAGGGCCGAGAGCTCGAAACACGTGTCTACGGTTAACACTTTTCTCTGAGGGCTATGTTCATTAAATTCCCTCCATTTTGTTTATATATATATATATATATATATATATATATATAAACAATTTTGCAGCAAAAGTTTTGTTGTAAATTTTGAAGCCAGTCATATTTTAAATATGAAAGACAATGGGTAGTGAATGATATTTTTTCCAAACCTTGCAGTATCCATTTTGTTTTGGGTTAGATTGAGTTCTGTTCAAGCGCAGCAATATTCACCTCTTCCACTACGACCTTTCTCTCAGCAGGTCCAATTTTGTGAAGATTCTTCCGCAACCTGCAGTCTCCAGTCGTCATTCCTATTTAGTCTTCAGATGCTTCCTATCCAGTTCTAATAGGGCTTTTTTGAATGGAAGGTTCAAAATTAACAATTTTTGTCTCCGAAAGTTCGGCTTCCTCAGTTCCCTCAAAGCCTTTGTGTCCAGTCACCCAGTTGTTATAAGTCGGCTGGGAAGATTGGTATCGATTCATCTAGAAGAGGGCTGTTCCAGAAGAGTTTGAAATAACTATCCTTTCAAAGAAGTGGTACACATTCTTATACATAGCATGAGCATGGTATAGGTCAAAAACTTATAATATATCAAAGATATTTGAAAAAGGAAAACAGAATTATGTATTACCTAAATCCTACTTGGAAGTGATTGATATGTGTTATAAAATCAAAAGTGGTGGACGGGGGACAAATCAAAGATCTTCAAAAGACAGAAACAAGTTAGTTATTTTATCGATGCATGTTCCTATGTTCTGCTGTTCTTTCGCAGATCCTTAGGTATAGGTCTAACTCGTGCTAATTATTGGATTTCTCTTTGTGTCTAATGTGACTGTATTAATTCTTTGGAAAATCCATCATTGGAAAAAACTTCAGTTATTGTTGACTGAAGCATGATAGAGCAAAATTATCACTCTGTAGGAAATAGAAATAACTTCATTGTATGTGCATTTCCCCGCCTTCGTTCCTGATATAATTAACTCGGCGATTTATATCTGTACGCCTCATCGTAACTTGATTGTTCCATAAAATATGTTGTAACAGCCATTAAATTTTATTAATTGTTATAATATATCTACGACTCCAAGACATCGCAACTGAAGTATGATTGATTTTCATCTCATACAATGAAACTAACGTAAGTTCCGTATGAAATTATGGTTATGATAAATCAACAAAAACTGGAACTGAACTACTGAAAAAAAAGGCGAGGCCAGTCGAAATGGTAAATTTCAGAAATCAATTATTGATTCTGAAAAATCCATCAATTAAGCTAAAGAATCATGTGTCGAAAGAAATAGGACATTTATTCACTGGAAAACCCAAACAGCATTTCATTTTTTCTATAAACACCAAACTCTACAATCGAAAATTGGGAAAGGGTTCAAATCTCTGCGAACGCTTTTAATATTTCTATGTAATATGTGTCAAAAAATAACAGAAATTCTATTTTTGTATAAACCTCAAACTTTTCAATCAAAAGTTGGTGGATACTCAAATAGTATCTGATTGGCACGAGTGAATGAACTTCAAAAGGAAGAAGCATACAGGGTGAACAAAAATTATTAATTCTCATGAATGGTAATTCACAGCGATTTTTGATTCAGGATATAACAAATGAGTTATTTTCATGAACGGTATGCTATGGTAAGGATGACTTTGTAAGTATCATGTTTTCCACCAATAATATAAGTAATCACGCGAGTCTTGAGCAAGCTCTCAGGAACTTACTACCTCGAGTAGATTTACCAACCTTATAATTGTCTCAGAGCAGTACCAATATGAAGATAGGTTCATCAATAATATGATTAGTACTGGTATAAATAGGTACAGCAAACAAAATCGTAATACTTCTGTTCAATTTTCAACTGACCTGAGAGTGAAATCTAGTAAATGGTGCATAAAAGATAATATAACAAACACTATATTTAGACCAAAATCACATCTCATTGTTGTTAAAACTCTGCCAATAGTAGAAACTGTACCAATAGTAGAATTCACTTCAAACATTTGTGAAATGATTGACAATACAGAACAAAATCCAAACTCTTTTTTATCCAAAAGCTCAACAATAGGTTAACTGATAGCAATGATAGTACTGTATCATTTATATTGCTAAATATCCAATCAGTCAGAAATAAAATTGATGACCTTTCAATAGTTGCAAAGAGCTGTAGAAATCAATTTGAAAATGGTGGAACTATGATTCTTATAAATGAAAAATTTATCAACGACCTTAGGCCTATTGCTATAGATATATATGACTCTCTAATTGTCGAAAAAGAGTTTGAATTTTCTCTTGTGCATGAGTGTAAGCATAATGTATTTATCATTTGCCTTTGCAGATCACCTGCCTCTGATGTAAATGCTTTTTCAGAACGACTGGAAGCTCTTTTATCTAAGCTACCATTTAATTGCAATATTATACTAGCGGGCGATTTGAATATGAACTTTGCTGAAAATTCTTCAGATACGCAAACTTGAAGAATTTGTTGTCCTCCTCCAACCTGATAATGCATGTTCAACATCCTAGACGTATCTCTAATCAATCCGCTACTATAATTGATTATATGTGCTCAAATTTGAATGAGCAGAGTATTAGTTGCTGTACTACTCCTGCAAGCCTCTCAGACCATGAAGCGATACCTTTTCAATCCAACTTCAAATTCAAACAAAATGAAAGGAAATATAGAATTATAGAATTTATAGTGCAAAAAATAAAAAAAAAATGCGTGAGAAATGCCAGTTGACATCATGGGACTCTGAAGAACCTATCAATGCGTTCCATAACTACCTAAAAAATGTATTTGAGGATTGTTTTCCATTGAGAAAGTTGAAAATAAAGACCTTGGATAACAAAAGGAATAAAAAAATCTGCCCAGAACTTAAGGTCTCTACATACTATAACGAAGCATGTACATAGTGATTTTCTCATATCATATTTTAATTCCTACAAACGAATTTATAGGCGAGTCATCAATAATACAGAAGAGATATATTGCAATAAAAGAATAAATACTTCTCGAAACAAAGCAAGAGAAAACTGGAAAATAATGAATGAACTAAGAGGTAAAAGCAACTCAATATCGTGAAATATCAATATCGATCCAGACATTCTAAACAACTTCTACTGCTCAATAGGTCATAAACTAACATCCAGTTTGAATCCACAGGAGGATCCTTCAGACTATCTAATGTATGTTAGCAATGCAGAAAACTTTCACTATGAAGACACTAATATAATTGAGCTAAAAGATATCCTCAAGGAAATAACTAATAAAACCACATCAGGTATAGATGGATTAACAGTTAACATTTTTTAAAATCTTCCTGACTTTGTTCTTCACATTCTAGTGGATGCAACCAACAAATCTTTCAGAACAGGAAAATTCCCATCTTGCTTGAAAGAAGCAGTTGTGATACCTCTCCATAAGGGCGGTGACTCAGACGAACCCGCGAATTACCGACCGATTTCACATCTGTCGACATTATCAAAAATTATAGAAAAATAAGTAAAAAGAAGAATGATGAAACATCCCTTAAATAATAACACAATAAACCAATTTCAATATGGATTTCAAAGCGGAAAAAATGCAGATGATGCAATCTTCTCGTTGCTAGAAAATACTAACATGACAATAATGGAGAAGTAGCTGCAGCAGTGTTCTACGATTTCTCGAAGGCCTTCGATTGTGTTTGCCATGAATTACTGCTGCGAAAGGTAGAGTTCTACGGCTATAGGAATTCCTCTTCGAACTGGTTTCGCACATACTTATCAGAAAGGAGTCAGATAGTGAAAATCAAAGAGAACCACTCTCAAACATGCAAAGTATCTATGGGCGTCCCGCAGGGGTCAGTCCTGGGCCCGATCCTGTTTTTTTTTTGTATATAAACAACCTAGCCACTATTCGTATTCAGGGAAAGTTCACCTGTTTTGCAGACGACACTACTATTTTATGGCATGGGAAGGATATAAATCATTTGAAAGAAATAATTGATGTTGATCTCACTAAAATAAAGCAGTGGTGTGACTCCAATTCTCTGTGTTTCAACCTGAACAAAACAAATGCAATCTCTTTCAAGTTCAACCTTGATAACCTACCATTAGAGAACCATGTAATTGTGAATAAACCAAATACTAAGTTCCTAGGTATGTTTATTGATAACAAACTGAAATTTGATGAACATGTTTCTAACTTAAATAAAAAGATATCCTCTAGTTGCTTTGCAATCGAAGTTGTTTCAATTCAATTCAATTCAATTCAATTCAATTTATTTATTGATGGCAATGTACAACATAGTGAATATAATCATAGTAATATTAAATGAGTATTATTAAATATAAATATATAGTTTCAGAGGAACTAAATACAGCTTCAGCTAGGTTGGTTTACTTCTCTTTAATTGAATCCCATTTGAGGTATGGTATTGCATTTTGGGGTTCATGTAGTGATCATTTATTCAACTCAGTGTTTGTATTACAAAAAAAACAATTCGATATCTGTGTAAAGCTCAGTTCCGTGATCACTGCAAGCCACTATTCATCAATCAAAAAAATTCAACTCTTTTTTGTCTGTACTTACTGGAAACTGTATGCCTGATACATGAGGAATGCGCCACTACTTTAAATCTGACTGAAATGAGAAAATATGAGACAAGAAAGAAAGTTTGTATTCCCTTACCTATACCAAAATCCTGCCTAACTAAAAACTCAATATTATATGAAAGCAGAAAAATCTATAATCATTTGCCAGAAGCCTACAGAAATGCAACTTGCCTAAAAAAGTTTGAAAAAAATGTGAGAGAAGCCCTTTTACAGAAGGCTTACTATAACCTGCAGGAGTATTATAATGACGTACTGTAGCTATTCAATTGTCCCAAGTATTCTGTATCCAAGTATCCGGTATTAATTTTAATTTTAGTATTTGTATGTTTTGAATTTGTTCGTTTGTTCGTAAATGTGATTTTGTATATTTGAATTTTATTTATATTCAAATTTCATTTGACTGATATTATGGTATCTTACTAATAAGGTACCCTCGTGTATGAATTAATTTATTTTAAAGATTATATACATATAATACAAATTGACTAGCTGGTGACATTCCAAAATCTCATTTTTATCTTAATCTCAAATTGTTTAACTTTTTACATTTGTGACCATATATATTTACATGCTTTGTCAATAAGATAATATCTTCGACAATATAAAGTATATTTTTGATTGATTGATTGGATTATTAAAATAAAGGAGATTAATATTGTGACGATAAACTCAACTCCAAGATATGAAATGAACCCGACAATGTTTGACAGGTTGTTGGGAAGTCTCAATGGTTCAGTTATCCTCATGGGAGATCTGAACGCTCATCATAAAAGTTGGGGTGGCAACACAAACAACTACAACGGAAACATGATAGTAGATATAGCAGAAGATCACCACCTCATAATCATGAATGATGGATCTCCCACCAGGTTGACTCCACCATCGGACAACTCCAGCCCAGTAGATTTGACTCTGGCATCTTGCGGTATAACACATAATATTGAATGTTTTGTGCTCTCTGATTGCGCCAAAAATGACGACTTTCCTACAGTATGTCATATTAAAATGATAGATGAGGACCCTACTGATAATATGTATAACAGCAATAACATTCGCCTGTACTCAAGGGCAGAGTGGAATAGGTATAAAAATGAAATTACACAATCCTTTCAGAACGGAGAAGTTTCCTCTAATGACTCTCTTATTGGAGTAATCAACAAAACAACTGATTTATCATTACCTACTAATAACATGCGATCCGTAAATCACTCAAAACAAGTACGTTACCCATGGTGGGACCAGGAATGAACTGCAAAAATTGTGGAACGTAAAGAAGCCATTGATAAATTCAAAGAGTACCCCAATTTAGATAATTACCTATACGAAAAAAAAAAATATTGCGGTATTTACACAAAAAAAAATATAAATTTCAAACCTACTGCTCCACTCTGAATCGCAATACCGATACCTCAAAAATTTGATCCACACTGAAAATACTGAATAATGTGCAACACAATATTTATAACAAAGGTCGCTCTATCAATTAACGAGTATAACAATTCTTAATAACCTTACTGCTTGTCAAATTGTGCCAGATTTCACCTTGAAACCACATAATAATAATAATAATATAAAACAATTCAGTATCATCGAATTGAGAGATAGTCTTGTAAAGAAAAGAAATACAGCCACGGGAATGGATAATATCTCATATCCAATGTTGCAAAATCTTCCTAATTTAGCGTTATCCAAGCTGCTCCAAATATACAATAACTGTCTTTTTCAAGGGGACATACCATCACAATGAAAAAAACAGGTGACAATTGCATTCCTTTTACCAAACAGACAACCTGAATAAGCTGATAGTTATAGAGTTATAACATTGGCTTCATGCGTTCGTAAAACCTCAAAAATCATGATTAGAAATAGATTAAAGTGGCAAATAGAACACAATAAAATACTATCGCCTTTTCAAATAGGATTCCGTAAAGAAAAAGACATTTTTGTCAACTTATTCTACCTCTCTACAATATTCAACTAGCTTTCAGCCAAAATCAATCTGTCTATTCCTAGATATTAGAGCAGCGTACGATCATGTATACATCAACTTGGATATTTCAGTAGATCTTTCCAATCCTCATTTTAGACTTATGAATAAAAGAAATGTATATATAAAAACTAGAGATGGCCTCATTCATGGACCGAAACAATCAACAATGTTCTCCTCTTAGTCCATTTCTTTTTGATATATACTCACAATCAATATACTCAATCATACCTCTCATATGCAGATGATTTTTTACTGCTCATCAAATGTTACAATACCCAGTATATGACAACACAAATGAATGCAGCATTGAACCAAATTACGAAATGGATGAACACCCACAACTTTCAACTATCAATAAATAAGTGTGAGACAATGTTCTTTCACTCTAGTAATAGAACAAGAAATAATATAGAGCCTATTATTCTCAATAACAGCACTTTATTATATAAAACCAATATCACATTTATTTTTATATTTGGTCTCAAAATCTCAGCTGGGAGAAACACATAGACCACATAATAGGTAAAGAGATAAAAGATATAAATTTAATAAGATCTTTTTGTAGAGCAGACCCAAAACCCTACAAATGGCCTACAGTGGGTAAGTAAAGTCTCATTTGAACTTTAGAACTATTTTTATCAAACCAACTAATAGGAAAATGTTGAGCAAACTAGATTCAGTCCAATTCCAATCAATAAGAATCATAACAGGATGCATGAAAAGCACTCCAACAAATGCCCTATTGGCAGAAACAGCCGAGATCTCTCTTGAGTATAGGCGAAAGTGGCTGGCTATGGAATTTTTACCCAAAATTCTTGGATATGCCAAACACCACTGATCTTAAATTTGATAAAATTACGGGAATTTTGTAGATCCAGTGAGGGGTATTGGCGCAATAAAAAAACTCCTTATATGATTGATGCATATAACTATTTGGAACCATATGTAACACAATTGTATAGGAGTAATAGATTACCCTGCTTTGAATTCGATTATAATATACAAAAAAAAAGCATTCCTTGTCTAAATTTGAAAATAAAAAAAAATTCTATCAGCAAAAAAAATATGTTTGCAATGTCCACTCAAGAATATGAACAATCCCATCCATTTGTCTATACTGAAGCCTCCAAAAGTGATGAGCAAACCGGTATGGGGGTACACATTCTATCCATAGAATATGCATTCTCTTCTAAACTACCAAGTCACATCAATATTTGTACAGCAGAAATTATAGCACTAAACAAATGAATTTGCTCTGGCATACAAAATGAAATTACACATTGTATCATTTTTACGGATTCATCAAGCGCTGTTGAAAAACTGTCAAATACGAGAATTGAATATAAAAGTGATTATATTTCCCTAAAGACTAAACAACTCATTGTAGACTTGAACGAAAATCAAAACAATATTTGTCTAGCATGGATACCTGGACATTCCGGAAAACATGGAAATGAGACAGCTGATACACTTGCAAACGTGGGAAGAAAACTGAGTGTTTCCATGGAATTGAAGATAGATAGAAATGAATCATTACCACACATAAAAATTAAAATAAAAAGAAGTTTTGCAGATGATTGGCAAACCACGACCAAAATGAAAGGAAGATCCAATGCCAAGGTTCAGGATTACTTCCCACAAGTACCATGGGTTTCAAAATCTCCCTTCATAGACAGGCGGCATCTAACAATCATTATAAGAATGAGAACGGGACATTGTCTTACGGAGGGCCACCTCAACAGAATTGGCATAAGAGACACCCCCAACTGGGAATGTGTGAAAAGTCGAAACCTTAGAACACATAATACTGGAATGTCCAAACAATGAGGTACCCAATTCCAGCTTATACGAAGAATTCAGTATAAGTGGAATCACATCTCCAATGAACATATTCACTGTATTGAAAGAACTGAATTCAAAGGCAATTTACTTCTTATAAAGTTCCTTAATTATAATAAAATCAATCTTTAAAATCATCATTTATAAAAATGTATATCCTTATCTTCATTACCCTGGGTTCTATGAATCCGAGGTTACATTTCTAGGTGTGAATGCTCCGCCGTTATCCCGGAGAGAGGAACGTTTTTTTTCCTATCTGTCTTTAACTTCCATTTCATCTTTCAGCGTATGAGTAACGATTTTAGGGGATGAGCTTGACTCAGATACTTCACAATTGGAATAAATAATGAGCTGGCCAACTTCCAGGTAACAAAAGGCCAAAGAACAGAAGAAGAATAAGAAGAAGAAGAAGAAGAAATGAAACATTGGATTTTTACATTTCAAGTGTAGTTTGAAGTTATTCCATCAACTCCGCTCTTGGTATTTACATTATTTGGGTTCATGTGGATATAAAGTGACTCGGCTACCTGTCCAGTACAGAGTGGAGTGGATTGTTATTTTGGATGTGGTAACTGTGTTGACCGACTCGGAGAGTGATTTTTCATATGTGGGCAATTACTTTTCCTTCCCGAATTCACCCCTCATCAATACCAAAACAATTGAATACCACGTTCCACTCGGCTAATATCTGAATTTCACGTTCGCAATAATCCCAGCTGTTATACTTTTTCTCCGATCTTCAAGCTAGGCCCCTTTGAATACGAATAAATAATTATTTCAACAAGGTTTCTATATTTTGTGTTATTTACAGTTGTGTATGCTGGATACAGATGACAAAGTATCAAAGTTTTTCATAAGATACAGTAACTATCATCCCCTCAGTGGAGCAAAAAGATCCGTAATTACCAAATCACCTTTTCGAATCATAAAAATAATATTATTCCGAAAACTTCCGGAGTAGGACTATAGATTGTAACACTTGTGAACTTTTGCTCAGCAAGTATTTTTCGGGCAGTTTTGATTCGTTTTATAGCTCGTGGCCGTTGTTCAAATTTGGTTAGTTGCTGAATTCGAACAGTGGGGAAAAAAATTGTTGTCATGTAATTCTGTTATGCGGCAGTAGCTTGAATTCGGCGTTTTCTCTGAACTCAAGGCAATGGAAAACTGAATTCTATACTTTGAAGTGATGTAAACCTACGCGTCAGTTGTTTGTATTCGGCGTTTTCCCTGAACTGGAACAACTGAGAACATAACTTAACAAGTATCAAGGCGACAAATTTGTAGACTACTTCTGAAAGGTTTCTCTTGGCCAAACACCTGCAAGAGCTTAAATGATTATTTTTCCCGCGAGAACACCAATGTTTGTTTCAGAGAAGGAGAAAAATTACATAACCCAACTTGGCAGTCGAAGTAAATCATATAGGTTTGACCTTAACCCCAAACCACAAATTGCGGCAAATTAAACAGTCAACCGATTTCAAGATAATTTCGGTTGAATCAATTGAAAATAAAATAACCCAATATTCACAATGTAGTCTGCTGACCAAATTGAACTCCACGGCATATGATCGATCAGATTAAATGATATTAATGCAGAAATAATATTTAGATTCAACGGTAAATAATTGAACATAGGAAATAGTAATAATACAGAAATATAATTTAAATTCCACGGTAAATAATTGAACAAAGGGAATAATAATAATGCAGAACTAATATTTAAATTTCACGGTAAATAATTGAACATATAGAATAATAATAATACAAAAATGATATTTAAATTCCCGGCAAATAATGGGACAAATGAAAAAATAATAATGCAGAAATAATAAACTTTTTCGGGTGCTTCAGCATACGCAGAAACAGAGCTCTAATACAATGTATTCAAATTATTTCGCTGATTAGTCTAAAACAGTGATTGTTTCTAAGATAAATAATTAGTTGAAAATTTTGTAGTGGTTAACTACGTAACCGTTTCGGGTGCAATCAACCAGTAGAGGTATTTCCTCAGATCAATAACCTTATGTTAATTCTTTATATAATCATCCATTCTATTCAAACCTCACAAATACATTCAGTGCATGTGAAAATATTGGAAGTTGTACCTCTTTATTTTGATACATATAAAATAGTTAAGTTTTGGTGACATTATAACATTTTAGGTATGGTATTGAAAAAGTAAAGTTTTTTCAGCACATTTGTGTTTCACTTTTCCATATATGGTATTCCTCAAATAAGTAGTCCAATATAATCACTAATTAAAAAGATACTGTCAGGACTTCGTGGACAACTTTTATTATTGTTATATTTAATACATTTCGTAGACAATTAGTAATAAGTTTTCTTTTCCATGAACTCAATATTATTTTACGGCTGATGATGGACACTCAGTGTCCGAAACATGTACCTGAGTGGTACATGACTTTCATAATGTCTTAGTTATGAAAGAGTGTATATGTGAATCATAATGACTTCTGGTTAATATATCGCCGATGGTTCTTTATGGATTTACGTTTTCACTCCAACTCCAATCTCTTGCTCTTATTTGAACATACAAACCATATAGCAATCATTCTTGGAATCGCCATCAGAAACAGATAGGTGTTATGTGGAGGTTTTCGGAGTCGCAAATTATGAATTTTTTGTCAATATTTTTGAAATTGAAATGAAATTTATGAATTCGGCATGGTGGATCCAAAATGGCGTAGGAGTTTTGTTATTATGGTCCGATTCTATTCAAAATTTGTATGTGAGAGTTTTCGGAGTCGCAGATTATGAATTTTCTGTCAAAATTTATGTAATGGAAATGGCGGCCCTTGGAATTTTGGTTACAGAAAAAAACAAAATGGCGTTCCAAGATGGCGGACGAGATTTGGGTTCATGGTCGATTCGATTCAAAATTGGTATGTGGTGGTTTTTAGGGTCGAGGATTATGATTTTATTTTCAAAATTCATAAAATCAAAATGGCGGCTCCAAGATGGCCGATGATCTCTGTGTTTACGGTCCGATTCCATTCAAAATTGGTATGTGGGGGTTTTCTAGGTCGAATATTATGAATTTCTCTCCAAAATTCATGAAATCAGGATGGCGGCTCCAAGATGGCAATGATCTCTGTTTTCCTTCTATTCAAAATTAGTATGTGGGGGTTTTCGGGGTCGGAGATTATGAATTTTCTATCAAACTTCACGAATTCAAGATGGCAGACGAGTTTTGTAATTATGGTCCGATTCGATTCAAAATTGGTATGTCGGGGTTTTTGGGGTCGAAAATTATAAATTTCGTAGATTATTCATTTTTAGTTGAACTTCATGGATTGAAGATGACAACTGCAAGATGGCGGATGATTTAATCTTTAGATGGTCTCCTCATTGAACTAGATAGATCAGAACTTACAGGAAAAAAGGCCTCATAGATTAAGGCGTACTTGAGTACTAAAAAGCACAAAATATAATAATTAATAAAAAAACTTTTTAAAGACAAGCTTTTATTCAAATGCACTGAAAAGAGAAAAATAATTGCTTTGAATGTGTGACGTAGGTTATTCCGTGAGTTATAGATTCAAAAATTTTCCGCTTTATGTATTCGACCTAAAAACCTACGTCACACATCCAAAGCTTCTTTACTTTTTAGTGCTTTTGAATGGAAGCTTGTCTTTGAAAAGTGTTTCCGTAATCCCCAAACTGATATTGAGTGCTTCAAGTGTCAAATGTCCAGACATTCCATCGAACATAAATATTTGGAGAATTTCTGTTTAGAGTGTATATTCCTTTCATAATTAATTCATAATATACCAACAACATTGTAATCAGCATACTATTTTATAATTATGTATATACAACCGTGGAGAAGATATTATGTTCAATCTACTTTTTAACGCAACATTAAACTAATTTTACACGAAATACGAATTTTACGTCTAGTCTGGGAGTAAAGTGAATTGAACTCGTGTTCATTTTGGTAATTCTTATTTCAACCAAGAGGTTATTCAATGTTATATAATGAGAAATCCTCAGGTGACGAAGATAATTAGTAGAATTTCCCCATTAGATGTTATTAATTGCAGTTGAATACATCAACAAGTTCCTCACAAAGATATTCCAATTATCAATTAGATTTGCTCGTGACACAGAAGAGATATCGATATAGCATGTGAATGATAATTATAACTACCAAATCGAAAATTGGTGTTTAATTAATTGGATGGGAGGTTTAAAAAACGTTTGTCCATCCATTCCATAAGACTTCGAGCAATTGAATAAATAAATGAAATTGATGAATGTGAAACAGTCTCTTGTTTCTGAACGAAACAGCTATATTTCTGAGAAGAAACAATTCCTTCAACTGAGTGATTCATATAGAGGTGCATACAGTGAGCACGTGCATGTTGGAGTAAATTCGCCAAATTCTTTACAGGGCCAGTAGAGGAAAATTGCTCGTACACGTCAATTTATATATTTGAACGTGCACGTTTTGAATATAATAACTCTTTTGGGGTGACGTCATAATTGTGCCAGTTATGACGTCATCGATTTTTTTTAAATAGCAACTCACGTATTTAATAGTGTCATCTCAAAGAAGATATTTACCTGCATACAGTACGTTAAATATTATGCATTGCCGAGAAGGAATCAATTGAATGTTGGAAGCAAGCACTATTTATGATATGACCCTGCAGACAACCTGGCCGACATAAGAAAAATCATTTAGGGCCTAGGCATAATTTATGCACAAGTTTTGTTTATCATCGGCATTTGTTTTAAATAGCAACTTTTGTATTTGATAGTGTGATTTGAAAGGAAATATTTCTCTGCATACAATACGTTGAATTTTATGGCCTGGTACATGAGGAAATTGTCGAGAAGGAATCAATTGAATGTTAAACGCACGCACTACTTATGATATGACCCTGGTAGATACAGGCTAGAGCTGAACAGAATGTTCCTGAGATATTGGTACTCGAAGCAAACATAAAAAAATAGTTTAGTGCCTGGGCAAAATTTTTTGCACACGTTTTATGTATTCTTTCTTCGGAAAATTGTTTATACAGCAACCATCATTGATATAATAAGAAATGCAGTGCATAAAGTACACAAAGTCGTCTTCACCAAGGATTCAATATAAATTGAAACACAATTGGTAGACCACAGGCGAAAAACAACTACTTTCCGATTAAATACCAGGCAGAACGTTCAATGATATTCACCTGACAATCCATGCAAACTTCCATATAAATGGATATTATTCGCAAATGTTTCTATAAAACGCTTTTTATAAAAAACCGAATTGAATATTTTGCATTTTAAATTTTTATCATGGCTTTCGCTTAACATGGGCATATTCACCGCACCTACCTTATTTCATTGTAAAGACCAGTGTCCTTGAGGTATCTTACAACATTATTGGTTGCACTGGGGTTGTCTTTCAAAATGTCCTTGAGGTCCATTGTCCTCTCTTAGTTGGAAAGTTTAAAACACGCTTTTCTAGTAAATAAAATTATAGTTGAAATAACCTATACACGTTTTTGTAGCGCTATGAACTACAAATTTAAAAATAATAAGAATAAAGTAATTGACCAAAAAATTTTCATAATGATTCTAATAATGAGCTACAACTCCAGATGTATTGGAGAAAAGTGTCTCGCATGAAAGTTGTTGCTCGTTATTTTTTCTACAATTTTTTTTTTATTTATAGGTCCGTGGCATGAAAAAATTTCTTTTGATGGATACTTCATATATTAAACTACCTGAATCCAGAATTTCCGCCGTTTTATAATTTTTGTTAGATTAAGGTATTAACTACTTCAAACCACTACTTCCCACAGCCACTCTCTCTATAATTTCAAATTGTTGGTCGTGTCCCACATCATAAGACAATAAGAGTGACCAAATAAATTTGGTTGAATTAACAAATACTTTTTCTCCGTGAGTGATATTAAATATTTTCTTGGTATGCCCTACCCATGCAATGTAACCCTGATACAAAATGTAATTGACCTATAAGCGATAATCGTTGTGATAATCTGTTTTTCATTATACCTATCTGAAAATACTATATTTACATGCTTATTTAGCACACCGAAAGTGGGCTTTTTCCGTGCGCCCGCACGGAAAATTTTACGGTGCGCTAGTGTCATTAGCTGCCTACTCACATGTCAAAATAAAATAAAGTGTTATTGACAGTTCTCTAGAAATCGCAAATTGTTTGTATAATTCCTTAGCAACAGGGTAAATAACGCTTGTTTTGTGACAATATTTGGATATTTTTAGTGGAAATATTTTAAAATGTTCTCACCAGAGGAAGGAACATCACGTGAAGCGACCAAAGTAAGTGCAGAATTACTGCCCAAAAAGTTACGTGAGAGATATAAAAACCAGTATTGTCTATTTTGCAACTGGCGCTAACAAAAGAAAGTTATAAATGCTATTCTTCTCGTTTATTTGTCAGAAAAAAGCAAATCCATGAAAGCTTCAACTTTATGGAGTCAATTTCCAATGTTGAAAAGTTGTCTGGCAGTAAAAGAAAATGTAAATGTTGATAAGTTACCGAAAACTACTGCATTTCTTCAAACGAGAAAGTGTTTGTTACACACCGAAGAAGTCCAAAGTATTAACCGCTGACCAAATCGCCAAATTCATACTTGAAGCACCAGACGAGAAGTGGTTAGAAAGTAAAGTAATTTTAATATTTGGCATATTCGGTGCCTGCCCAAGAGATGACTCGATTCATCTGACTTTGGAAGACGTGGAAGATAATGGCCGATTTTTGATAGTATTCCTTCGAGATGGCAAAAATCACAAATCAAGATGTTTAACAATTACTAAGGAAGGATGTCCCTTTGATCCATGCACTTTTATCGTAAATATATTAATAACCTAAGGTAATGTTTTGCTCAACATGCAGGGTGTCGTACAATAAGTGGTACAACAAAGTAGATTGCTGAATATCTTAACCTAGAAAATCCGGAAGATTATACTTAAGACGATCTTCAGCATCTATATTAGTCGAGGGCGGAGGAGATTTGCCTACTTTAAAAAGACATGGAGGTTGGCGTTCCTCGACTGTGGCTGAAGGCTACATCGAAGAATCGGTAAGCAGAAAGATTGAAGTTTATCGTAAATTGTTCGGCCATTCAAGAACAGTAAAAACAACGCCAACATCAGAATACAATCCAGTGGGGAAAAAAAAAAAATTTTATCGAAAATGAAGCAGCTGATAAAGGATTAGCTATTTACTACAACACAAATTGTACCATGAATATCTCAATTAATAAAAATTAAAAATACATGTTTTTGTTCGTTAATCTGCAAAAATAAATGTTTCTTAACAATCTGTGGTTTTCAGGTAGATATACTGAAAAATATCGTTCATCACACGTCCATAAATGCTTTTTTCGGCAACCGTCCGGGATGTACTCACTTCCCGGACGCTTTTTCTTTGAGAAAGTAGCATTTTCCGGCCTTGTCCGGGAAGTACGTACTTCCCGGACTAGGCCGGGAAGAATCACGTCCTTGTTGTCATTGTAAATATGGAAATCTTGGTAGGTATGGTTTTGATAAATGCAGTTGATCATTACCATAGCAACGAAATAACGGCTGACAGTTCATATGAAATTAGTTTTCAAAAGTCTGCATGTTTTTTGATCGCAATAAAATATGGAAAGCAGCAGCGATAGTGACTTTGAAAATGTGCCTTGGGAAATTTCCAATATAGCAGCTGCTGCTACAGCACAATTATTGCCTGAAAAATCAAAATCCAGGTACAAAAACGTTTATGATTTGTTCACGAAATGGATGGATATGAAGCAATGCAGAACTATTACAGAGGATGTAATTTTGGCTTATTTGACGCAAAAATCTGAAACTGTTAAATCCTCTACTATGTGGAGCATGCACCCTATGTTGGAAAGTACCATTTTGGTGGAGAAAAATGTAAATATAGCCACTTTCCCAAAGGCTATCGCATTTCTTAAAAGGAAGAATATTGGTTACAAAGCCAAGGAATCAGAAATCTTCAGCAGTGAGCAGATCAACAAATTCATTAGGGAAGCGGATAATGAAACATATCTAATGCTTAAGGTAATTTCAACAAAATATTACGATTGTAGGATATAAAAGTATCAACTTAATTTTCAGATAGCAACAATTATTGGGTTAGCCGGTGCGTGTAGACGAAGAGAACTAACGAAAATGTCAATTGATCCAATAAACGACAAGGAAGACTTGTGCTTGTGAAAATACCGAATTCCAAAACACATATTGAGGGAACTTTTGTCGTAATTGGGCAAGAAAACCTGCTGTTGTAAAGGCAATATTTATTTTTACGGCCATCCCATACTCCACATAACAGATTATTCGTGAATTACAAAAAAGGAAAATGTTCGATTCAGCCAGTTGGTATCTACAGTTTTGGGAGTCTCGCAATAAAAATCGCAGAATTTTTACATTTACCCAATCCTAAAAATTACACAGGCCATAGCATTCGTCGAACTTCGGCGACGTTATTTGCTGATAATGGTGAAAACATCACAAATTTGAAGAGACACGGTGGCTGGAAGTCTACCAATGTGGCTGAAGGATATATAGATAATTCACTTACAAACAAAATTAAAATTGCCAAGACCATTCAGAAATCATCAGATGAAAACAATCAATATGAAACGGAAACTTTGCCTTCTTGTTCTGGCTTCAACAGAAGGAATTTAAATATACCAAGCATTTCAAACAAATTGAATCACTTCAATATTAGCAATTGCTCGAATTTTAATATAAATATTAATATAAATAAGAATTAGAATGTTTCTGTTGATATGTAGTATTTTCTGTTCTTTTCTGTTTAATTGAAATAAGAATAAAAATGTATAATAAATAAATAAAGAAATATGTCGTCTCATTGATTTGTTATTCTACATGGTTGCCGAAAAAATATTTTACGCAACACGACCGAAAATAGTTTTTTTGGACTCACAGACTTCCAGGACTCAACTACGGCTCGTCCTAGAATTTTCTCTATTCGTCCAAAAAAAAACTATTTTCCGGACTTGTTACGTAAATTACTATTTCCGTGCTTGCACGACTTCCCGTGTTCGGCTGAGCTTCCCACGGAAACTTGTCGCGCTCGCACGGAAAAAGCCTATTTTCTGGATTCCTAATGAAATATACTATTATAGAAGAGGTAGTTTTTACCACCTGGGTGCAAAATTCCGACATGATAAAAAATGTATGTCAAAAAAAAGTTTAAATTACGCATTTTGTCGATTTCTTTCAGATTAACAGTTTTATTGAAATATTCAAGGGGTCATTTTAACACCTGTATTTTTGAGAATTTTACGTACACATTTCTTCGTGTTGCTTCATCTGGCTTATGCCTGCGGCTTCACCCGCGTGCTTCTATACTATTATTTGATTACATGCTAGAAATTTGCAATATAATCGTAACACAATTTTAATAGATTGCTTCGTTTTAACTCAAAGTTCCTCCACGTGAATAAATTGGAAAAAAAAACATTTATTTATTCCTTTGGCCTAGTAGGCAAAATATCTTGATATCCCAGTATTCAACCCCCAAATTACTTTATGTTTTTACACACGCCTTATCAGCTTCACTTGTAAGTATATATGTAACGGTATCTATGATATTAAGTTTCACCCACTTCCAGATGTCTGAAGCTTCGAAATTTTTCACTCGTATTAAAAACCGAGGATAATACACTAATTCCATAGCTATGACCTGGTATTCTCACCAAGATCTACAGAAAAAAATAATTTACATCACAAATATATGGTGAACGCGCTGGCTGGTCTCGGCACATTCACCAAAATTCAGTAAAAACTTCCAGCCCATGTGGATGAATCAACCGCAGAGTTTTTCTTCCGTAGTCGGACAGTTCGAAAACATGTTTTTATTTCAATATGAACTTAAAAGTTAAAAATGGAATTGTAATTGAAAAAAACTGAAAAATATGCAATATGGACTGAAAAGTTGCAAATAAAATTATAGTTTGAAAAAATAAAAAACACGCTTATATAGCAATATAAACTAAAAAGTTAAGGAGATTAATAAGAATATGGTCTTTACTCACTTTTCATAATAAATCTACCGTAAACCAGAGCTTCTCTACTCCTTGTGGTGTAACTTTACTCCGTCATTTGAAAAAAGTTGTCACATCCAAAAAGTCATAGATTGTCAGTTGTAATATCACAAGAGTCTGAGATTAAAGGGAAAATAATTCGATAGATTTTCGAAAACTTGTTGCCAGGCAATAGACACGGGAGCCTAACGGGTTCGAGTGGCTATCGCCAAACGGCAACAAGTTTGAGGAAAGTAACCTGGAGAATTATTTTCTACTTTATCGAACTCTCGTGTGGTATTCTATAGATTATGTTGCGATCATAAACACATTTCTACGCACAATGATACAATATACTGAACCGGTTTTGATTCATTTCTCACTTTTCATGCGAATTGATGACAGATGTCAAATTAAAAATATACGATGTCAGACAATATAAACAAATTACCTCAAATTATTATTGCGGCAATTTTCTAGGTAGAATATTGCCAATATAATAATGTTTTGATTGGACGAGACGTACATGAATGATTTGAATTGAAAGTCTCCATTGTTTTCTAGAAATGTCAAAAAATAATCAATTAAACTGGGCAACTAGGTACTTTTTCTGTTAGAGTTGGCTTTACTTCTACTCATTGAATCGTTGGTTTCCCGCCACATCGGTTAGCTGAGGTTATGTTCAGCTTCAGTTCACAACGCTAGTGTTACACGTGAAATTGTTGTGAGGACAAAGTCACTCGTGGTTTATTACGAAAAATCTTTTTTCACCGTGTGACATTGGGACTAGGGCCATGCCTATATCTCCTTCACTAATCATTGATTTGAATGAAATTTTCTACATAGATATGAGACACAATTTCGGATTGACAAACATATGGTTCGGATTGACAGACTTCCGGTTTCACCAGAATAGCCACCAACTTCAATTTTTCCAATAGAACACCATGTATACTTGATGTTTTTCGGATTCTATGGCTCAAATTACATACGACAATTTTGCCAAATTTTTATTTTACGATTGAAAAAAAAACTCAGTTTTTTTATCAGGAGGCCTTGATCAGGTTAAAATCAATTCTAATTTACATCAGTAACTCATAGGAATAGCCATTTCATCGATAATGTCAATGAAAAATCCTACAGCAGGAATTAAAATTTTCTGGACACATTTTTAACGAAAACATCGTTTTTTTCAAATGGTACCTACCGAGGGCCATCTTGACATTCGATAGAGAATTCAATTACCAATTCAAGGATATACATTATGTACCACTTTCTTTTTGTTCGAAACTGAAAACAACCAATTATTGAATTTGTACAATATTTCATACGGTTCCTACAAATTCCAATGAAGTATCCGTTTAGATTTGATGAAATGAAAGGTAGCCGTGGAATCATGGTAGGTAATTAATGTCATGTCAAAAGTGAAATACCAATTTTACTTGTCATCTCGTTTCGTTTGTAAAAAGTTTTTTCTAAATGAAAAATTATAATCGTTATTCTCGAAACGAACAAATCGATATGATATTGATATACGGAGAATGTCAGAAAAACGCTGTCAATGCTAGTATGCTATAAACTGTTCGTTATCCGTTAAGACGGCACCCATCGAAGACCTGTTTCAGGAAATTGGAAATGATGCTGAGGAAAGAACCAGCTGATCAAAACCACATCCACTTCATCGTCAGTGAAGAAGCGGAAACCAATGTTTTAGTATATGTTCATTTTTCTCCATCTGCCTCAGTGCGAGAACTGGAAATGGAATGTGGGATCAGCAGGGAGAGTGCCAGAAAATTATTGAAAAAACATAAATATCGCTCCTATAAATACAGTTTGCCTCATCATCTATATGGGTGTAGGTGAAGGATGTTCATAAAAAAGTCATCGAATACTACAGCAGGGTGATGTCTAAGCCCGGAAGGAATTACGTCACCAAGAAAGAACTTCCAGTGATAGTCAGGGTAGTAGATCACTTCCACGAATAGGACCGCCCACGCGGCACTGGAGATGAAAAATCCAGAAAAACAAATACCTAGATAGATAGAAAAGCTGAAACAGTAATTTCAAAATCAAACATCGCCTGGATGACTACATAGTAATGCGGGAACCTTATCTAGAAGACCTTGTCCAGAAGCCTGTGAGCATTGCTAGCGTACTGAATGTCGCGAAGGAGTCATCGATATTAGACGCACGAGACCGTTAACTGAAGACCAATGGACTACCGAACACATGAGACAGGACCAAGAAACCGATCCAAACATTGGGGACTTTCCACAATGGAAACAGGACAGAACCGGCAGATCCTCCTGGGGAGATATTTTGGACAGAGATCCCATCTCCAAGGCGATGTGGGTACAATGGTATTCCTTGGTTGTGGAAAATAGATTACTTAAACTGGTATGGGAATCAGCTGATAGAAGATCATTGATTTATCAATTGCTTTGGCCCGGGAAGTCTTGGAAAAAATTCACGAAAGAAAATCAAGAGAACGTCTGGACAAGATCAGGTAATCAACAAAACCAGAACCACAGCGCTTCAGATAGAATTGTTGACAGATTGAACCGAATTATGGAAGAGCTCTTTTTCAAGGTAGTGGAAAAACATGAAATAGACTGGGACAGACACCTTCCATTATTTCTGATGTCATACAGGGCAGCCATCTACGATTCAACCAAGCTTATCCCGGCTAGCATTATCTTCGGGAGGAAAGTTTGATTGCCCTGTGTCTTAGAGTTCGGATCACCAGGCACCCAAGTGGTAGACGTGCACGGCTATTTACATAAATTGAGGGGCAGCCTGCTGAAAATCCACGAAAGATCTCGGGAGAGATTGATACTGGCCAGTGGAAGGATGAAAGCCCGTTATGATTCGAAAGTTAATTAAGGAGGATTCAAAAGTTGCGACCAGATTTAGCTGTACAATCCACGTAGAAAGAAAGGCGTATCCCCCAAACTGATACCGTTTTAGGAGGAAAGAGCGTACGAGGTGAAGAAGAGGATCAATGACGTGGTTTACAGAATCTAGTGCAGCCATAGGACTAAGATGGAGGTTGTTCACTTCAAGAGACTGAAAGTCTATCATAGTGAACCAATGACTTTTCATCGGGACGATCAAAATTAGAGGAGGGTAGTCTTACGGAAAATCACGGAAATAAGCGGAGGACGCCCCTGTGCTATTCACAACCGTTGACTTGAATTCGTCGTCCGGGCCGTTGGAAGTTCTGATGACGTCACCGAATGCTCACGATTATTCGAGAACTGCCTTTCGAAGATTCGATGAGGCAAGAACGATATATAAGTAGTGCGAATCATGAACGCGGCAGTTAGACTTGTGAATAGTGTTGTACAAATGAACAAAGTAGTTCAGTACATTTTGAGTCGTGAGGAAGTATTGTCAGAATATATTTTTGTGTTCTATTTCAAAGTTGAATAAACGGACATCGAGTTTATTGGACTATTTTTGAACTCCAGTTTCGTAACAATGTAGTAGCCTAATACAGGTTATCTCTAGAACCTCTATGCTCCAGTTAAGTGAAAACCTCGACCTCAGAAGGAAATCAATGAGATTCAATGAGGAAGTGTGTAGGACAGATATTTAGTACATTTTATTGGGGAACCAAGGCTTGGGGATAGGTCCCTCTAGGGCATGTCTCTACACACATCCATCAAAAATGGCCCGAAAATAATAAATTCAGTGATATTCACTCATTCAACACATTACTGCACACTACGTCTATAGCCGTCATTTCAAAAATCGGACAATATGACATAGCAGCTATAGCCGTCGACATGATTTTTGTACACTGTGACCTAGCGGTTTCCACCATCCTATTTTACCTTTACCGCAATGAAAGTGACTTCGGATGTGTCAAAACGTGATATAATAGATATTTAGAGGTTTTGAATCACAGCCTTTATTTTGGTCCCCCGGAAATTCAAAATGCTTTCTCAAACTATAAAAATCATACTATGTCCTGTATCACACGCACCTCAGCTTCATTTGGCCTGTGTCCAACAATGTGTTAACTTTGGATAAATTTTATTCCTGCATCTTTCATATTGTCAGTCACGGTTTTTGTGGAACACCCATTATAACCCTGGGTAAAGTATAGTATTAAACTCACGTGTAATAACTATTACTCATTGCTCTCGAATCACTTGGTGTTTTCACTTGTAACATACAATTTTCATTCAGTTGATTATAATCCCCTTCAACCCACAGGACGCTTCATTGCAATGAAATTGTTGATAACTGTGTTACTCTTTTTTTGTAATTTTCGAGACCCTCATGCAGAGAGATATGTTCGAGTGGGGCTATTTTTATAGAAATGCAATATTGTTTCCATTCGAAATAAAAATACTTCTGTTGTAGACATATTTTGTTTCCGAAAACGTAAAATTATTAACGACAAAATGATACGCATGAAATTGACGTGATTTAATTATCCTTGGAATGAACCAAGTTGAGCGACATGGTTATTTAGTTTCTAGAGAAACCAAAGCTGTCGATGCCAGCCTGAATAAAACTTTTACGATTTTTTCCTCTTCGGAATACGCTTTTCGAATTAATTCAACTCATTGAACTATATTAGTCGATTTGTCTCAACCATACAGGAGTAAATATTGACTGGATGAAAATTGGCACCGTGAACTGGGTGGAATTCGACAATTCTTGTATTTTTCTGGTGATACCGAATAATTTGGGGTTGATTTGTTTGATGATATGAACATGGATGTTCATGAAATCAGTTGTGGAAAAGATAAAATTTAGTCACTATCTCCCATCGTTCAAAATAACCTCTTGGGAGGTATTCATGTGGAAAAGGAAAACATTCTCAATTGAAAATTGAATTGAAATATTTTTCTGAAAATTGAAATATCTACGACAAAATGAAGTATATTGATCACTCGCCCTCTGAATTCTGGTCCGTTAACCGATTATCAGGCATAACTTTGTACTGGGTTCTTCGATTTGGATGATTCTTTTTTTAGTAGATAGGGTATACCTCATAGTTGATCATATTCGAGTTTCGAATGAAATTATCGGCCCTTACGGGTAGAAAAATAGGGAATAATTGATTTTTCACTTGTGAACATTGGCACACATATGTAGTTGACAATGACAGATCGCTAATGTCATTATTTTTGTTCTCCTACATCCGTCACAATCATTATATTCTATGAGAGGATGGAATGATATACAAAGTAATTAAATAAACTAACCAGAACAACAAAAATAATTTATATAACAACAAATAGTAAAAGTAGATAATCATATTATTTAACTGGTAATAGTTGATGAGGTGGGTAAGTTACTATTTTGGAAGTAATAAAAAAACAAGTGGGTAGTAATTGGTAGATTTCAGCCACAAATAATTGAAAAATAAAAACTTCTCAACAAAAACTTAAACCGACGAAATACGTAACTGAAAAGTAGAAAATAATATAAACCTTCTTAGTCTCAATAACTAAGCTCCTAAACTTATGTGAATAACTGATTTGGAGTCGGCGCCAAACAATCAACGAAGATCATTAAATTACTTCAAAAAAATTATCAGAATGTCACCGCGCAACTCGATGCCATCATTTCACGCCTTATCTAATTCATTTGCTTGTTTGTTTGGCGCCGACTCAAAATTAGTTACTTACATTAGTTTAGGAGCTTAGTTATTGAGACTAAGGAAGTTTATTTTATTTTTTACTTTTCAGTTACATATTTCGTCGGTTTAATTTTTTCTTAAAAAGTTTTTGATATTTGTGTTGCTTGAGTGAGTTTTTTGGGGGTTGTTGTTTAATGGGTTTTGTGACTGGTGTTTGAGGATTTTGTTGTGATGTGGTTGTGTTTTGAAGTTTTGAGTGTTTTTGAGTAATTTGTGACCAGCTACCGGTGCTCCTCAGGTACGTTGGGCTTGCTGGGGGAGCGCAAGCTTCCAGCGATTCCAAATGTAGTAGGGGGCGAGGGCGACACATCCCTCCTGAGTGAATGAAAGTGGCAATTTCATCAAAAAAATCCCAAATAACTACACAAAGCACAGGCTGAAACGCCTCCAACACAACCAATACCCAACAACTAACAATTACATAACAAATCTCTAATACTATCACCAAACCAGTACGCAGTACAAATCAACATCATGAAGCCGGTTTTTTGCAGTAAGCCATTTTCGGCAAATTATTTGATAATATTTGAAATCATAGCATTGGAAAACATTGAACTCCCGTGAATACGAATAATTATAAGGCTTTCATAGGTAAAATAGGAGGAGAGCGTGATAAACAATTCATTTAACCTAAACTTGATTTATCCCAAACATTCGCTAACACCAGCGGATACATTCCCTTCGCCCTTTTCTAGAGGACGGCAAGCTGGATGTCTGACTCTTATATGACAAATATTTACATTGTATCTTTGTAAATAGTTATTTGAGTAGGTTAAGTTAGAATTATACATAATAGAAAATGAATATATTTGGAATTTGGGCCCCTCACAGACTTCTGTCATGGATTACAAAAAATCGTTGTCTAATGTATGCTTCTTTTATATGATGAACTGTGATATAATCATGATACTTTTCGACAACAAACTATCTTTCCCTGTCGAACGTTATAAAAAAGCAGAAAATTCCGAATGTAACAGGAATCACCCTGTAAGAATATATCGCCGGGTTCAATAGCAGATTCTCATACTTGGGTCCTAAAAGCTTCTTTTAAGGGACATAAACCGTTGGGTTTATGGGAGTTAAACAGTCACGTTTCCAGAATACTTGTCATCGGGAACGCAGGTTTGCTGTGCAAAAAGTCGAGAACAAAAATCATCATTTTCGTAGAATATCTACATCTGCTAGCTGGTTGTTCGTCGAAAATTCCGAAAGATGAGGTAAAAGTTCGAGCGGGCTCAGATGGTCACAGCGGGTGGCCCATCTGCAGAGCTATTGATATCTGGTATTGTTTCCGTCACGTTCGGAATAAAACCTTCGAGATATGAGAATTTTGCTAAGAAATCTAGGTTCACTAGCCGAGAGCGGCAAATTGTAACCAATTTTCATGCAACGGGGAAATTTGTTTGTTTTCGTTGGCGAAATTAATTAGCACCCACATGAACAATTATTTGTATGTAGATTAACGGCTAATTAGGCTGCAACGAGTTAGGGTGAGGTTTGTCGATCGTTTTTCCTCAAAATGAAAAGTCCGAAAACTCTAGCTGTACAGGATGATCACTTTTAGCAGTCTAAAGGAGAGAATAATGTTAAAACCCACGAAAAGTAGAGCTTAGAATTCCATAGTTCGAAGTAGTACCACTCAAATAACGGTGGGGCACCACCTCTCGAATGACAAAGATCAAGTGATAGCTCCACCCACGACTAGACTCGGATTGGTCGACGGAGTCGTTACGAATTTGTTAATGATTTTGCAAAATACCACCCCATTGGTTAGGTAACTATTCCCAGTACGAATTAGTTGGAATAGGAGTTGAATTTATTTTTATCACCGATCAAAACTTTACTTTGGTGGGGGTTCTCAGAAGAATCCTAGTAGCGGAAATTTGACCTAGTAAATTCTAGCAGAAAAATAGTCAGTTGATATTTCATCGTGGCCCGGGTTAAACTGACTTACTAGAAATTTGATTCAAGTCAATAGTTCCTTTTGTTTTTCCGGTTGAGCTAGAGAAAAGTCAGATATCCATTAGTCCGTATCGAGATAAGTGCTCACGTGCGAGTTAGGGCTTAACTAGTCGGGTTTCAGATCACTACCAAATTTCGTTCACCAGAAACCGTGGAATTCTTTGTTCTAAGTAGAATTTTCCAACTGTTGAAGTAACTGAGTTTCGGGCGGTTTGATTTCATAACCCGTTGATTGCAGAGTGTTATTCAATTACCTTAGTTTTGCTCACAAAGTTCACTCCATTTGTTTCAATGTGTTAATTATTTTATCTAGTCTTCATTCCATTTATTTTATTCACGTATTTATTTCATTCACAAAAATTAATCTCCTAAATAAAAGCCATCATTAGAATCAGTTAATTTTTTTGGGAATACGGGGGAATTGGGAAGTGTTATCCAAAGTAAGTGGCGACTACTGGTTAGACGTGGTCGCCGGACACACAGCAAGCATCCGTAGACGCCGAGAGACGCCTTGGCCTTTGGAAAGGATTACCTAGAGGTAAGTACCCCATATGCGATATCACACGGTTCCTCGTATACGCTGAGATAACCACCTATCGTCCTGTCGAAGCAAAGAGGCATATTTCGAAGGAACTCTGGAAGTTCCAAGTTTGTGTAAGTCGCCCGGTATCTTTCAAATGAACTCATCTGGGGCCCACCGACATATGCGTGAGTTATTCAATGAAATCAATCAAAACACAACAGTGTGTTATACGAATTACATATGATTCGCATTAAAACCGGTGAACATTTCAGTAATACTTCAATTTTGCATCACTCGTATATCAGTGTTTCATGGTATTTTTCCCTTCTGCGGAATAAATGGATACAACGAGAAAACACAATTCGTAGTTATTGTTTATGTATATACATTTCAGAATTGTATGATGTGCAATTTCAGTGATAAGAACACAAACTTCAGAATACAATATTCATAAGTAATGTCTCGTACAATTTTTTTCAGAAGACATGAGTGTTCTGTTTCCATATCAACATCGACAAGACTTCCTATTTCAAAGTCACAATTGTAAGATGTTTTGTATATATGTAATATGGGACTGGAGTTATTTTCTGGAGGTTTAACAAATTGGCATAGAACAAACGCACGACAAAATGAATTGATTTGCATTTCTCATCCTGCGGATGTGAAACGCTGAAGAATATTACTCTAGAACTAGGACAAGTAGGTTAAGGGCCACTGACGAACGTTTTTCGTGATTTCGTATCTAATGGAAATAAGATTATTTCTATGTATAAGAGCATATGACTAACTAATGAATAAAAAGAGTTGTGAATGAAGTTGGTGAACGATAAGTGCTGATGAACTTGTTTCGTGTGAAATCAATGAGGTGAAATGGGTATACAACGTTACAATTATAAAAATACATTATATGTTGACTACGACATGAATGATTAGAATATAAATAAAAATAAAATTTAATATAGATACAATAGGAATTGAATGAAATACAATAGGGATAAAAGAAATTTAAAGAAAATACAGTGTATGAAACAAAAATAATGAGGGTAATATTATAAGTTTTATAAAATCTATTCGCAAATGAAAGAAAACATTGCGTTGGGTCGGTTAATAAAATCATAAGTATAATGCTATTCCGGATACCAGCATGAAATTTGGCATACATGCTGACAAATATATGGGAAACAAAAAACTATCGGGACACAAGCTGTCTTCAAAATATTTCGGCCGCCATTTTGGAACATGGTGACTATTTTGGATAACATCTCAAGAATGGTACAACATATCGAAAAAGAATGATGAAATATAGGACGTGACAAAGCGGACAATTTTCATCCGAATTTTTTTTTGTGAGATGAATAATAAAGTCAATAACTTGAGTATATTTAGTTAGAGTTACCGGTTTTCTCAAAAATTCATTTTGAATTAGAACAGTTTGGCTAATATTACAAGTACTGTTATGGAAATATATATACTATCAACAATCAAATCAGACAAAATTTTTTGCTCATGAGAATTATCCATATATCCACCTGCGATAAGTGAGTTCGGAAAACTTCGAACAGCAGCAAAGAAATCTGATATCATAGCCTGTTTATCAGCTGCAAGTCGAAGAGTAGAAGACAAAGCCCAAAACGAGGTTGCATGTTGTTCGGCTGTGGTTATCGATGGTACTGCCTTAGGATACAAAGACATTCTCTGAATATTGCACGAAAGTATTTTTACCTGTTATAAACTCCCGTCTCCGGAAATTTGAGAGGGTCGACATAGTTTTTGGTATTTTCCTAGTAGCCTCAAAGCTGAAATACGACTGAAAAGAGGGTCTGGAAAAGAGATGGTTGTTAGGCCTACCACACCTCTGCCAAAAGTCTTCAGTAAATTCTTGCAGAGTGATAGCAATAAAAAAACTGCTGTTTGAACTTCTGTCAACACAAATAAAATCACACAAAACTAATGGAAAGTTAGTGATTTGTACCGATGAAGCATCGGTAACATCTGTAGGCCCCTTAGTTAGTGATGATCTCGCCCCTTGCTTACATGAAGAAGCAGATACTAGACTTTTCGTTCACGTGAGAAGTGCATTATTGTCGAGCCATAAAAATATTTCGATAAGTACAGTGGATTCAGATGTCATTGTTATCGCTACAGCTAGTTTACACGAACTGAAGCAAATTGGTATGCAAGATCTTTGATTTGAATATAGAGTTGAAAAAAACTGCGATATTTCTCACTATCGGTGATCCTGGGAGGAAGTATGTGCTGCACTACGGTTTTTTTATAAACAAGATTTGATACGGTATTCTCGTTTCATGGTGTTGGTAAAATGAAAGCTTGGAATGTATGGAAGAAGATGCAAGGAATAACAAATGAATTCATTCGACTATCGTCGGCAGACATAGTGATTGAAGAGGATTTTCTTGAGATTCAACTTCCAACTCTACTGATACACGATATTACCAGCCAGATAGAACCAATGAATAAGTGTGGAAGAAAAAGAATCGAGGTGAGTAATGCTCCAGACGAGTATTTGGATACTGTCTGAAACTGCAACCAGATATACCAAATGCAACCAACTGGGGGTAGAAATCGTCAAATTCGAAATGTGATGATACGATTGAACCACTTTGGAAACCACTTTGAACCAGATTCTGATGAGGGTTCAGAGTTGATCAGCTGCAGATGCAAAACCATGTGTATAGGGAACTGCAAATGCAACAGATTTAATTTACAGTGCCCTGCTCTATGTACGTGTGATGGACAGTGTTCCCAATAAATAATATTCCTGATACTGTAGTTTGATTTGATTTCCATTCGAGGCAAATGAATTCAGTTAACCAAGATTTGATGTGATGCAATGAAACATTAGGTCTATAATATGGATGTTATGTGTTTTCATCTGGATTTCAATAATTGACGGTCATTTTAGAAAATAGTTGGTACCTTCGGTTTGAATCATCAAAAAAAAGTTTGTCATATAGCTTCTAATGATGGTTTTTGTAGCCTAACTCTAACCATTTTTAATTTTTCTCGAGAAAAAGAGAAAGATACATTTAAAATATTCCAGTTGTTGGCTTTATAATTTGTCTTACAAAAAAATGTTTTCAATAAAAAATGTCCGCCTTGTCACGTTCTATATTTCATCACCGCAAACTCCTGCGATATTGATATTGGCAAAAAATTTGTTGTTGGCCACGGCTTTTGTTTCGACGGTTTTTTGTTTCCCATTCATTTATCAGCATGTATACCAAATTTCATGCTGGAAGCCAGAATAGCAATTTTCCTGTGCTAACATAAGGCACTATCAGACACATTCACGTACAGAAAACAAAGGTATTGAATACTTACAAATACTTCAGTGGTAATATGTTTTTAAATTCTCCAAATTTAAAAGATATACTTCTCAATTTATTTGTCTCAAAGGTTATGTGAAGATTCCATTTCAGGTGCGAATCAAAAATGACACTTAGGTATTTAACTTTTTTGTGGTAAATTGTATATTGAGTCTGCGTCAACCTTAGTTTCTATTTGGTTAAAGAAAGGGGTATCAAGTGAAGGATACGTGTATTGTTTTTTGGAAATTTATATATATATATATATATATATATATATATATAAATATATATATATATAAAGTTGTGAAGGTTAGACGACTGTCTAAGTTAAAGAAGAATCCTTTTTAAATTCAGGTATGCAGTCAACAGGGGTATGGAAAAAAAGTGTACTCTTTTTTCTATTCAAGCTTTCGAGTCATTTATTGTCTCTTCATCAGGAACTCTACAATGAATTAAATTGAACATTATAAGATTTGAAAACCAAATAGGCATATGTGTACTTACAAAAGTGAGGTTAAAAATCCCTTTCACTTGCAGCAATTTATAAAATACCATGTCACAACAGACAACACTCTTGGTAAAGTCATATATAGTTGAAACTTTGATTAAAATTGATCAAGATTACTTAAACATAAGTGTATAAACATTTTAAAATTCCAAATGGGCTCTTATGGAGGTCATGTTAGATTCAAGAGGCAGTGGTGACCAATGAAAAATGAATGATTATTGAAGTATATGAAGTTGACAATTGACAAGTATGAAAAATAGATCTAAGACCTGTTGCCAACATACAATACGGTGAAAAGTGAAAAAATTGACGGGTACCAACTTATGTAATTGAAACGATTTTGGTATGTCTCATAAGGAGACTGCCAGAGAAAATATGAGTTTTTTAGAAAAAGTGAAAAAATTGACAAAGTGAAAAATTCAATACCCACCATTCCAGGGGACATAATTATGTTAATGTATTGAATTGTGGTCTGTCAATACATTAACATAATTGTGTCCCCTGGAATGGTGGGTATTGAATTTTTCACTTTGTCAATTTTTTCACTTTTTCTAAAAAACTCATATTTTCTCTGGCAGTCTCCTTATGAGACATACCAAAATCGTTTCAATTAACATAAGTTGGTACCCTGTAATTGTTTGGTGATATTATTTTTCACCGTATTGTATGTTGGCAACAGGTCTTAGATCTATGTGTCAATTGTCAACTTCATATACTTCAATAATCATTCATTTTTCATTGGTCACCACTGCCTCTTGAATCCAACATGACCTCCATAAGAGCTCATTTGGAATTTTAAAATGTTTATACACTTATGTTTAAGTAATCTTGATCAATTTCGATCAAAGTTTTAACTATATATGACTTTACCAAGAGTGTTGTCTGTTGTGACATGGTATTTTATAGATTGATGCAAGTGAAAGGGATTTTTAACCTCACTTTTGTAAGTACACATATGCCTATTTGGTTTTCAAATCTTATAATGTTCAATTTAATTCATTGTAGAGTTCCTGATGAAGAGACAATAAATGACTCGAAAGCTTGAATAGAAAAAAGAGTACACTTTTTTCCATACCCCTGTTGACTGCATACCCGAATATATATATATATATAAATATATATAAATATATATATATATATAAATATATATATATATATATATATACAGTGTGACCCATTTAAAATGGAACCACCCCTGTAGAATACGCATTTTTCAGTCAATCTCAAAAATATTTTTTTCTAATATCAAGCATCAAAAACTGTATCTTGACACAAATTTTCATAACTTTATTTTCATTTCCAAGGTACTCTATGGTTTTTTTTCTTCGTCAAAAACGGCAAAAGTTTATTAGGCCATTTTTTTTTTCCAAATTTGACTACACCACTGGATTTGTAGTCCTTATAAATGGAAACTATCAAAATTTCATGAAAAAATATTGGTTAACAACGAAGTTACAACAACTTTAATTTTGGAAACAAAGTATTTGATTATAATTTTTATTCAGATTGCAGACATATTTGAAATCTGGCAACACTGCCGATACCAAGTAGAGCACAAGTGAATTTGTATAGCGAAAATCCAAAGTCAATAGCTCATTCCGTTCAACAGTTTTAACTACTAAAAGTATGGTAATGTGAGCGATTTGTGGTGTACTAAATCACAGCCTACTATTGATTTAGTACAATACCTATGCCCAATGTATTAGTTCAGCTTTCCTCAAATTATTGATACCTTCTCTAAAAGCCTGTTTCAGTTGAGTTTTGCAGAATAAAAATGGAACATTTTTTTGTCCTGCTTTCTGTTTTATTATTGAATAAATAATTTTGATACTTTAAAACTTGATTCGGTTCATTTCGTTTTTATGCGCTATTGAAAACTGCATAACTTGAACATGAATTTTTAATTTTCTGTTATTTTCGAATACACTTATAACCTAAACTTAAATAAATGATTTCAAGGGAATATAATTCTCAAATCCAGTGGCGTAGTTAGATTTTTATTACAAAATCGCTTCCACCAGAAATCGCTGACATTACCATACTTTCAGGAGTTATAACTGTAGAACGGAATGAGCTATTGACTTCGGATTTTCGCTGTACAAATTCACTGGTGTTCTACTTTCTATCGGTAGTGTTGCCAGATTTCAAATATGTCTATAATCTAAATGAAAATAATATCAAATACTTTGTTTCCAAAATTGAAGTTGTTGTAACTTCGTTGTAAATCAATATTGTTTTATGAAATCCCCATGGTTTTCATTAATAACGACTACGAATCCAGTGGTGTAGTCAAATTTCAAAACAAAAATTGCCTAATAAACTTTTGCCGTTTTTAACGAAGAAAAAAACCATAGAGTGCCTTGGAAATGAAACTAAAGTTATGAAAATTTGTGTCAAGATACAGTTTCAGATGTTTGATTTTCAAAAAAAAAATTTTTTTGAGAATGACTGAAAAATGCGTATTTTACAGGGGTGGTTTATTTTAAATGGGTCACACTGTACAATATATATATATATATATATATATATATATATATATTGTTATGTTATGTTATGCCAGTTATAAGTTTTAAAAGAAGAAAAAAACCACAAAAAGAATAATTACTAAATAGTTATTAGTTTCAAGAGATTGTTTTAACATAATTTTGGAAATTCTATTTATTTGTAAGCCTATGTATAATATGGATAGATCAAAATGTCAAAATACTATGACACAATCAATTTCATACACTGTCATAATGATTATAACCCAAATTGTAAAAAGAAAAATCTATTTAAAAAAATTTGAAACATACAGTATATGAAATTGTCCAAAAAAAAATTGTGAGAGAATAACAACGGGGTGATGTCATATGCAATTATTATTGAAATTTGTAAATAGTAATAAGAATGGAAAAATAATTGTATATATAAATTACATAAGATGAACCCAAACAGTGAAATGTTACAATTTGGTGCGCGAATTCAAAAATTCCAATGAAAAAGGAGGAAGGAAAATTCGTATCTAGGTGACAGAAAACAAAGCCGAAGAGAGATCGAAAAAAATTTAGAAAGGAATGCCACGCATCATTTTTGGAGAAGAAAAACGAAATAATTCCAACATTTAAAGAACAAAACCAATATTACCTTAATTTTACAACATATCCAAGTATCCAAAGCTGATTTATGCATCTGTATGGTTCCTGATTTATGGTATTGGAGTTCCTGATAGAGCTTGGAGTGAGGAGGGATCCAGTTTCAGGACATATCTTGAACACCGACATCTCCAGCCAGGTATAAAAACTTTAATAGTGCACTTCCGGTCCTGAACAATTTCACAATAACGTATCTCACATCTGAAGAACTTTATTTCACTTTAATTTGAACTATAATAGAAAAATTCACTCTCAAGGAAAAGTGCGGTTCTGTCTATCTATCCATCATTACATTTTTATGATTATCCGTGAATATTTGTAGATTCACATTAGTATAGTTATTTCTGTAGGCCAGGTAAAATTGAGTCTTCCTGAATAAAGGAAATAATTGCTTTTTGATACTTTGTTGTTTGTTTTCTACAATGATCAACAATCATTCCTACGACCATTGAATAAATTGAGTTTTGACATATCAAGTAGTGGCTAAATTGCCTTGAACCGGCTATCTGAGATAAGAGGTGTACCAACTGTGCTAGCTGTGGTAAGAAAAATGATAACAATTGGCAGCAACGTGACGAGAGAACAGTGACGTAGCTAGCAATTATTATTACATCATTGCAATATTATACAGGGTGAAAATACTTATCTATATCATATCAATCTGGCTCATAAGAGCAAAAAAAACACTATTAGCAATTTTCATTATATCAAAACAATTTACATTTTTCAATATATCAAAACTTAACAATTGGCGCCGCAACGTGTAGTGGCAAAGTAAGGGCAATATATCATTTCAAGACAAAGTAAGGGCAAGTAAAGGAAAAATATTCTTTCCTAATAACACTGGGTGAATATTGGCAATTGGCATTTCAAGGTGTAAGGCTAAACATTTGTGAATAAAAAATGGATTTGAGAGATGGTAAGAAAGTTGGTTTGGAAGAAGGTGCAGAAGGAGAGAGAGAGGTGATCAGGAAGAAGGAGAGAGTAGTAATGTGAGAGAGAGTGAAATAAAAAGTGAAAGGACAGAGAGAAACAATGAATTCCAGAAAATGATGGAATACATGAAGAGTATGGATGAAAGAAATTTAGAAAATATGGCAAGAATGGATGAAAAAATGGATGAAAATTCAGCAAGTATGAGAATGATAAAAAAAAAATAAGCAAGAGAAATGATAGAATGAAAATATAGAAGATGAAAAGGATATGAATGAAAATTCAGGAAATGAATGAAAATTAGGAAGTATAAAATGAAATAAAAGAAATGAAAGAAAATTCAGGAAATAGAAAAAGGAAGTGAAAGAAATAGAAAAATGAAAGTATGGAAAATGTTTCAAAGAAAATAGTGGAGAAATATGTAAACCATTGGAAACAAGTAGTGAGCAAAATAAAATTCAGGGAGTACTTATACAAAAAACAGATGAAAGCAATAATTTATTAGAAAAAGATGACAAACAGATACAAAATATAAAAATGAATTTCGATCTTAAAAATAATGAATTATGCATAATATGAATGTGAAAAATAAAAAAGTTTTGTTGCAAAAAGGTAAAATAAATAATAAAGTGAAGATAATGAAAATATATGACAAGAAAATGAATTTTGAATTGAAAAAAGGAACGAAAATGATAAAATAATAAAAACCTAAATGAATGACATGAACGTGGCTAACAAAAATCATGAGTTAAAAATAGGGAACATAAATAAGAAAATAATAATAATAAAAATGAATGACACAAAAATGGCTAATAAAATTTTTGAATTGGAAATAAAGAACATAAATGAAAAAATAAGAGTAATGCAAATAAATAACATCTACAGGGTGAATAGAACTTTTGAAATGAAAGAAAGTAATACAAAGTTTGAAATAATAATAATAATAATGTATAGTAAAATGTCCAATATAAAAATAGGAAGGAATTTGAATAAATTTTACTTTCAAAAACAAGAAAAAGTTGAAATTATGAAATAAAAAAGGAAAAAAGTTAAAAAAATAGTTTGATAGATAGTTAGGTTTTCAGAAACATTTGAATAAAAGAAAATAAAATGAAAAACAAACGTAAAGAAAAAAATACATCAATGAGAGAAAATATTAGAGGAAACAAAACAACGCATAAATATTTCAAGAAAGAAAACAATAATATTGAATAACTATAAAAATACTGAAAAACAGAAAAGTTGATAAAATTATTGGTACAGGTTAGTTAGATGAAGTAAAGTGAAAAACAATATAGATTATAAAGAAGGAAAAATATAGAAATGGATAATAAATAATATGAATTTTGAAGAAAAATGAAAAGAAATGAAGATAAAAATATTTTGTGTATAAAATGAATGTATGTGAGAAATGAAAGTGGAAATGATAATAATAATACTAAAGAAGTATATTATAAGAAATATGATGATGATGATGATAAAGGTATAATGATAAATACAATGAAGGTATATTAATGAATTATAAATGAATATAATATGTTAATTATGTGTGAATAATGAAAAAGTGAAATAGTATGTACACAAAATAAAAGTAAATAAAATGAGAGATTCAAATTAATAAAATATCCAATTCAATATGAATATAAAGAACAACTGAAGGAAGAGATAGGAAAAATAATAAAACAGTATAATTGAAAGCAGTACCAGTAATTGTAAAATTTATAATTGAAAATAATATCAGTATAAAATATAAAATGAAAGTAGGATAATAATAAAATATAAAATATCATATATGATAATATCTTGAAAAGTTTTCTCTCTTGATCTGAAAAGAAGTCCATAGTCAAGTTTTTCTGGAACAAAAGAACGTAGTACTAGTAGTTGTAAATAATAGTTATCGTTGTAGAACTTGTTTTTCTTGAAATCCAGCATAGGTAGTTTTCTGAAAGTAGAAAAATAGTATTAGTCAAAGTAAAGTTGATAAATATAAATACAGAAATTGATATTCAAAATTTTCTAACTAGTAGAAAATTATTGAATATAAATTTAGGAATGTTGTTATGTTATGTTATGCCAGTTATAAGTTTTAAAAGAAAAAAAAATCACAAAAAGAATAATTACTAAATAGTTATTAGTTTCAAGAGATTGTTTTTACATAATATTGGAAATTCTATTTATTTGTAAGCCTATGTATAATATGGATAGATAAAAATGTCAAAATACTATGACACAATCAATTTCATACACTGTCATAATGATTATAACCCATAATTGGTAAAAAGACAACAAAAAGTCTAGATTTACAAAATTTTCATGAATAAAAAGTGATCAACACATTTATAAATTTGAAACATACAGTATATGAAATTGTACCTAACTAAAGTAGCCAATGGTAGAACAGCAAACTTCTTGATGAGATTAGCCAATCAGGGAATGGATGGTCATATGGAAAATTAGAAATTGTGAGAGAATAACAACGGGGTGATGTCATATGCAATTATTATTGAAATTTGCAAATAGTAATAAGAATGGAAAAATAGTTGTATATATAAATTATATAAGATGAACCCAAACAGTGAAATGATACAATTTGGTGCGCGAATTCAAAAATTCCAATGAAAAAAGTGGAAGGAAAATTCGTATCTAGGTGACAGAAAACAAAGCCGAAGAGAGATCGAAAAAAATTTAGAAAGGAATGCCACGCATCATTTTTGGAGAAGAAAAACGAAATAATTCCATTATTTAAAGAACAAAACCAATATTACCTTAATTATACAACATATCCAAGTATCCAAAGCTGATTTCTGCATCTGTATGGTTCCTGATTTATGGTATTGGAGTTCCTGATAGAGCTTGAAGTGAGAAGGGATCCAGTTTCAGGACATATCTTGAACACCGACATCTCCAGCCAGGTATAAAAACTTTAATAGTGCACTTCCGGTCCTGAACAATTTCACAATAACGTATCTCACATCTGAAGAACTTTATTTCACTTTAATTTGAACTATAACAGAAAAATTCACTCTCAAGGAAAAAGTGCGGTTCTGTCTATCTATCCATCATTACATTTTTATGATTATCCGTGAATATTTGTAGATTCACATTAGTATAAGTTATTTCTCGTAGGCCAGGTAAAATTAAGTCTTCCTGAATGAAGGAAATAATTGCTTTTTGATACTTTGTTGTTTGTTTTCTACAATGATCAACAATCATTCCTACGGCCATTGAATAAATTGAGTTTTGACATATCAAGTAGTGGCTAAATTGCCTTGAACCGGCTATCTGAGATAAGAGGTGTACCAACTGTGCTAGCTGTGGTAAGAAAAATGATTACAATTGGCAGCAATGTGATGAGAGAACAGTGACGTAGCTAGCAATTATTATTACATCATTGCAATATTATACAGGGTGAAAATACTTATCTATATCATATCAATCTGGCTCATAAGAGCAAAAAAACACTATTAGCAATTTTCATTATATAAAAACAATTTACATTTTTCAATATATCAAAACTTAACAATATATATATATATATATATATATATATATATTAATATATATATATATATATATATATATATATATATATATATATATATATATATATGTGTATATATATATTTTGGAGGTTCTTGGGATGTAGATTCAATAAGACAAATGGGAGTTTTTAGATAGACGTTTCGCCTCTGGCCAGAGGCTTCATCAGTATTGGCTTTTTTCAATTCATTAAAAGTAGTAATTACATCTATTTTGTTTTACAACATTACTGAAAGAAACAATCATTATTAGAAGGGGGACAATAGAGATTGAGTTGGTAATGTGAGTTTGTTATGATTATAAATTTATGCTACGGTACGTACCTTGGCATAACATATGTTTAAATTTTCTGTTGTTTACATTTTAGCTTATTGATTTATGTTTAGATATCATTTCGGTTTTTCCGTTGAGAGTGGACTGTAACTTCTTATGATTAGTTTTCGGTTTGTGTTGTGTATCTTGTTGTTTCGATGTGACGATTGACAGACTACAACATTTATTAGGAATTTTTGCTCTTATGACTGGAAATGTTGGTGTACTTGTTCTTCGTATTTGTCCGACACTTCGAAATGTTGGGGTTGACTGGGGTAAATTTAAGTTAATTTCGGCCTTTGGTTTCTTTAGAGGGGATAATTATCCTTGAGTTTTCGTGATTCAATTTGTTTATATTATGGAATGATATATTCGACTCAAATCGTTAATGTACGTTCTATTGTTGATGGCATGTTTGCTTTTTTTATAAATATCATTTCCTTGAAAGTTCTTTTGCCTTCATTGGCTTCGTAGGCTAGAATTTTTGTATTGGTAAAGTCAGGGTTGTGGTTATCTGTAATGATGTGTTTATGTAAGGCGGTGTTTGATTTCTTCATGTATTTGTAGCCATTTATTCTATTTTCTAATAGCTGTGATGTCATACCGATGTATTCTTGGTTGCAATCTTTACAAGGGATGCTATAAATAAGATTGGATTTTTTCATCAGGAGATCTTTACTTTTTAGAGGGGTGTAAAATTGTTTGAGAAGGTTGTTTGGTTTGTAACATGTTTTTATATTGTGTTTTTGGAGAATATTACTTATGTTTTCCGATAGATTTGATATATTAAGTATTGTGGTGAATTTTTCTGGTGGAGTTATATTTTGTTTATCTGAAGAGTTGTATAGTTTGTATGTGCGTTGTTCCATCATTTTGTTTATTAGGTTTATGGGGTAGTTGTAATTGATTAAGGTATTTCTGACTTTTTCTATTGTGTTGTGTCTAAAAGGGGGGCTGGTAAGTTGGAGGGCTCTATCAGTTTGGAACATTGGATGGTTTGAGTCATAATTAAGGTATCTACCTGACCACGTTGGTTTGGTGTACCAATCAGTAGGAGATTTAAGCCGGTTCTGGCTCTCCCCCCACCACTATGACGTCACGTGTGACCTTGAATAGTTGCAGATGTGCAATGTGTGTGTGTTTGACCTTGAGATTTGATTTTGAGATTTGTCATTGAGTTTTGATATTGGGATTGTTTCGGCAACCTAAAGATTTGATCTCGATGTTTGTTTGACCTTGACTGAAGCTGTGGTGTAGGCATACATATTATGTGTGATCATGACCTTCATGAATCCTTGCACTCTCCAAGCGAGGAGGGCATTCATCCTGTGAGAGAGCTAAGAGTGAACTGCGATTATTGATGAGTGCGCTGAATGTCAAGAGAATCCCCTCAAATCCATACAGATTGCGCATCGCATCGGACTTGTTGTATGGTGGGGGTATTTCACTGAAATATTCCAGGAGAAGAGTATTTCGAATCAGTGTCTCCTCCAGTGAGCTATTGAAAACAAGTTGCTGAAATGTATTCGTGTGATTGTGGTAAAGATTTCACTCGTAGTGATAATCTACGTCGGCATCAACGGGAAACTTGCCAGGGAGGTCCTTCAGTGAAACGAGTTAAATTGAACAATG